>LR751456.1:0-40291 GCA_902729485.2 Mus minutoides | reverse complement strand
GACCGACAGGAACTGGGTAATAAAACAACTGAGACAAAATCAGCTCTATCTAAGGTCAGTTATGGTTTTAGGAGCCAGGTGTGAGGTCTTAACAGTCCCAGGGCAAGGGCATTCACACCCAAGTCATGATTCTAATTAAGGAGTTCCGCTCTAGCTAACCTTCTCATGAATAATGCAATACTCTAAAACCACAGCTCAAACTATTTCCTAAACCATTGTAAATTCCTGTATATGGGAGTGACTCAAGTATCTCAGTCTGGTTCCTTCTCAGGTCACAAACCTCCTTATTCTTAGTTAGTGGTGAATTCCTTTGTAGGGCAGTGACTTAGCTATTCATGCTCAAGGTTGGATCAAGGACTGCCTAGGATCTAATTTGGCTATATGTTAAAATATGAATCCTTAGAAGCACTTATAATGAAGCAATATTAGGGGAAAGCACACAGATCTGTTTACTAACTAAATCAAGGATGTTGGAGCATTCTTTATACAGAATGCCACAATTCCAGGAGACTAAGTTTCCGTGAACTTCTTGCCTCGGGATCGTGCCCAGACTTTTCAGGCAGGTTGCTACTGGAGTGGATGTACCAAACAACGAATTCATGAAATTCCTAGTCAAATTGATGGATCTGGAGGGTATCATCCTGAGTGAGGTAACCCAATCATAAAAGAACTCACATAACATATACTCACTGATAAGTGGATATTAACCCAGAAACTTAGAATACCCAATATACAATATGCAAAACACATGAATCTCAAGAAGAATGAAGACCAAAATGTGGACACTTAGCCCCTCCTTAGAACTAGGAACAAAGCACACATTGATGGAGTTACAGAGATCACGTGTGGAGCTGAGACAAAGGATGGACCAACCAGTGACTGCTGCAGTTGGGGATCCATCTCATAATCAGCCACCAAACACAGACACTATTGCATATGCCCACAAGATTTTGCTGAAAGGGCCCTGATATAGCTGTCTCATGTGAGGCTATGCCAGTGACTGGCAAGCACAGAAGTGGATCTCATAGTCAGCCATTAGAGGGTACACAGGGTTCCCAATGGAGGAGCTAGAGAAAGTACCCAAGGAGCTGAAGGGGTCTGCATCCCTATAGGTGGAAGAACAATATGAATTCACCAGTACCCCCAGAGCTGGTGTCTCTAGCTGCCTATGTAGCAGAAGATGGCCTAGTTGGCCATCATTGGGAAGAGAGGCCCCTTGGTCTTGCAAACTTTATATGTGCCAGTACAGAGGAATGCCATGGCCAAGATGTGGGAGTGGGTGGGTAGGGGAGCAAGATAGGGAATGGGGGAGGGTATAAGGGACTTTTGGCATAGCATTTGAAATGTAAATGAAGAATATATCTAATAAAATTGGAAAAAATAGACAATGCATATTATTCCCTAGGCTTTAAGTGTTTTTAGTTTTTAATGGTTGTTCTTACTCTGTTAGCTTCCTCATGGATAAAATGTAAAATGTACTCAGTTTAGATGATATGCTAATAATTTATGACATGACCGTGAGAAGAATTATCTAGGAAAACTGATACCAGAAAAATAGCAATGGGTCCTGTAGGTAAGTGGATAAGTTTTCATTAGGCATGGAGTCTGGCACTGTCAGTTGTAAACAGTGTAGCACTGAAAAGACCATATATATAGTCATCCCTACTGTAAACTAAATATTGGGCTAATGTAGTTTGGTTTCATGCCAAATCTTATTCTCCTATTGATTAATTTGATTTTAAGATAGCCATATTAAATGCCAACCTGGTCATAAGTAGCATATTTTCCATATAAGCTTGGAATTTTCACCAATCCCTGAAGCCCATCTTCCAGTCCTTTGATGAGCAGTATAGCTTGTAAATAAGTGAGATGCCATGAAACGTGACCTTTAAAAGCTTTCAACAGCTTTAATTCAGTGGAAGTACAATTTATTTAACCTTTTAGAAAATGCTCATTTTTGACAGATTTACTTTTCAAAGTTATAAAATGATATGCTAGAAGATGTGCTTTGTATTCATTATTCATAACTGACTTATATAGTGAAGATTTTTAACCATAAAATTTTATTTAGAAGGCTGGAGTACATTTCATTTCCTCCTCTACAAACTACTCACTTACATTATATAGTCATTTAAATCTTATTTCTTATTATTTTGTCAAATATATACAATACATATAATTGAGTACTTAAAATATTCTAACATTTGGATCATAATACAAAACATAAACTTTTGTTACTGAAGTTTGCATAAGTGTCTTACATATAAATGTTGACAGTTACTTTTATTGATCACAATGATTAATTGGCTTCTGAATACATAACATTTTCTTGATATTTAATATAATTTTCAATAAATTCCAGAGATTAGGGTCAGAGATGATCAGTCCAGAGCCCTTGCAGCTCTTGCAAAAGAGCACCGTTTAGTGGCCAGACCATTTCAGGAGGTCCACCACTAACTTCAAAAGGGCCTGATGCCTCTGGCCACCTGGGTATCCAGATTCAAGCACACATAATCCCATACAGGTACACACACACATAATTAAAGGTTTAAAAATATATATACCACATGCAATTTTAAGGAAAACTAAAGAACATAATTTTCAAAAATCGTGGCATTTGGTTCATCTTTTTCACTCTTATATAGAGACTATGTAATCTTAAATTATCAGGGACCTATCAGCTGTATGATTGCTTTGCATCTACAACTATTTCATAAATAATCATAAATGAAATGTTTTATGTTAATGTTTTCTACCTATTGGGGTGTCTTTTCAGTTTATAATTTTGGATCCTCATTCATTGTTTATAAACATTATAAATATTGGACAAATTGCTAGTAATTTTTAATACTGATCTTGATTTTATTTATAATGAGGTGAAAGAAAAAAGATGGTCTAGAACTTACCATATAGTGCCCCAAATTACTTGTGTCTATCTAGGCATAAAGCAGTATCAAGTTATAGAATTAAAATCATATTGTAAACCTCTTCCTTTGTTATTCTTCTTTAATTAACTAATTAACACATGATTTTGGTTTTAAAAATTCTTCATAATTATATAAAACAAATCTTACTACTGACAGTGTTACTACACATGAAAATATCAATATTCCTATGAAGAGAATGTTTTCCTGTCATGGTTAATTAATTTATAAAATATTAGTAAATTAGTAATGGTAGAAGAGTGTTAACTAGTTATGCAGAAAGCCCCCGGAGTTCCTTCCAGAGAGAGGCACTGTTTTCAAAGACAGATGGTGATCGTTCTTCAGCCATTGTTCATATCTACTCTATTCTTGTCAGGAAGTCTGTTCTAGCCTTACTTCTTTTCACCCTTATCCTTAAGACTTGACTAGCATTTGAGAGGAAAACCACACTTAATCAGAGTACGTATTACCTTAATACTGAGTAGTCACCAGGCTGAATTAACTACTCATAATTGAATTTTAGTACATTATTGCTGGGCACACAATTTATTCTTTATTGCTCTAGATTCTACAAGTTAACTTCTATCTGGCTAAATAGTCAAATCTCTTAAATTCATTTGTCTAGGCTATGTTATAACCTGTAAGAATATCCTAAAACTCTGGAATTGGGTAATTACTCCCTGATGTTAGCTCTTCTCAAAATGGCTTTAGTAATTCTCCTCGTTCACTGAAGATAAGCCAATAATCAAGAAGGAGACATATATTGATCACAGGTGTTACTGATAAGCAAGAGACAAAAAGCTAAAATGGATCATTTTATGAAATAGTGAAAGCAAATGCATTCAACACTTATTAATACAAACCTTGACCCTCAAGCACCTGGTGTTAACTGAATTGGAGAGTTCAAAGCCTTGGCACATAGGAGGAAATTGTTTCATCAGGAACACCCATAAGCCTTAGAATCCGAAAATAGAGGCCTACCTCCTGCAACAGTACCTCTCAATCCTATTTTCAAACAGACAGTCGTGGTTCTCATCAGAATTACATCAGCCTCATTTTCTGAATATAAAATGATTCATTAAAAATATACTTTGTTTATCGTACAAATTTACTTTCTGAGTAATGATTTGATCAGACATATTGAAATAATTACACAAGTATTTTCTATAGCAATCACTAAAGAATATGAAAATGAAGTTATTTCTGCTCACAGTTTGTTAATCATCATCTGCTTAATTACATATTTTCACGTTAAATAATTATTGATTGAGAACCTACTATGTACTAAGAAGTATTTAAAAACTTCTAAGATTTTGCTTGCTAAGAAATAATGAAGCATATCCCACGCCCCAGGAACAGTACCATATGAGTGTATACATCAATAAAACAATATGCATATTAAACAGAGCATGCATTACAATACATAGGATGATTCATAAAGGTTAGTTTTACATTTTATTTCAGAGAGTGCAATCCTCTGTCAATCAATTTGACAGATTTTAGGGCTGGAGTTTCTCTAGTGTTTTAAAAGAGGAAAGACAGTTGGATGACCATCTCCATGACTGAACTCTACCGTGGAAGAAACTAGCAGAACCCCAGCTCCACTTGCCTCTTCCTGATTGATATTTCAATGAACCCAGCTTCTTTAAGAACTACCATAAGCTCATCCTCTCCTACAGAATGTCAAACAAGGAAGCCCATCTAGAACAACATGTACCACATACAGGTCACAGCTTTTGGAATAGCAACCACTCCAATAGTTAATGGACCTGAAGACCTAGTAGCACATCTGCTACATATATGTGGGGAGTCCTAACTCCAGCCTATATATGCTCTTTGGTTGGTGTGTACACCTAGCAAGTCCCACCCACTCAGAAGAGAAGGTGAGGTAGGGTTGGTGGACAGAGGAATGTGGGAGGGGGTGACCTGACTGTTAGGTAGATAAAATAAAATAAAGCAAACAAACAAAAAAAAAAACAAAACAAAATATAACAAAACAAATCACAAATAAAATAACTATGTTAGGAGCTATTCTCAAACTGTGGGACAAAATAAATTCTTCCTTCCTCAGACCACGTTCTTCAGGTAACCCATCACATTTGTGAATGAAGTAGCTAAAACAAGAGGCTATTAAGCTATAATGAGGCTAGTAAGTGATTTTTTTTCCTTTTTTTTTTTTTAGATATTTTCTTTTTTATCAAATATTTTATTAGATATTTTCTTAATTTACATTTCAAATGCTATCCCAAAAGTTCCCTCCCCCTTCCCACCGCCCTGTTCCCCTGCCCACCCACTCCTACTTCTTGGCCTTGGCATTTCCCTGTATTGGGGCATATAAAGATTGCAATACCAAGGGGCCTCTCCTCCCAATGATGACCAACTAGGCCATCTTCTGCTACATATGGAGCTAGAGACACGAGTTCTGGGGGTTCTGGTTAGTTCATATTGTTGTTCCTCTTCTAGGGTTGCTGACCCCTTCAGCTCCTGGAGTTCTATCTCTAGCTTCTCCAATGTGGCCCCTGTGCTCCATCTTATAGAAGACTGTGAGCATTCACTTCTGTATGAGACAGCTATATCAGGGTCCCTTCAGTAAACACTTGCTGTCCTATGCCATAGTGTCTGAGTTTAGTGACTGATTATGGGATGGATCCCCTGATGGGTTAGTCTCTGCATGGTCCATTCTTTCATCTTAGCTCTAAACTTTGTCTCTGTACCTCCCTTCATGGGTAGTTTGTTTCCTATTCAAAGGAGGAATGAAGTATCCATGCGCTGGTCTTCCTTCTTGATTTTCTTGTGTTTTGCAAATTGTATCTTGGGTATTTTAAGTTTCTGGGCTAATATCCATTTATCAGTGAGCACATATCCAATGACTTCTTTTGTGATTGGGTTACCTCACTAAGGATTATGTCCTCCAGATACATCCATTGCCCAAGAATTTCATAAATTCATTTTTTTAATAGCAGAATAGTACTCCATTGTGTAAATGTACCACATTTTCTGTATCCATTCCTCTGTTGAGGGACATCTGGGTTTTTTACAGCTTCTGGCTATTATAAATAAGGCTGCTATGAACATGGTGGAGCATGTGTCCTTTTTACCAGTTGGAACATCTTCTGGGTATATGCCTAGGAGAGGTATTGCTGGATCCTCTGGTAGTACTATGTCCAATTTTCTGAGAAAACACCAGACTGACTTCCAGAGTGGTTGTACAAGCTTGCAATCCCACCAGCAATGGAGGAGTGTTCCTCTTTCTTCACATCCTCACCAGCATGTGGTGTCACCTGAATTTTTGATCTTAGCCATTCTGACTGGTGTGAGGTGGAATCTCAGTGTTGATTTGATTTGCATTTCCCTGATGATTAAGGATATTGAACATTTTTTTCAGATGTTTTTCAGCCATCAGGAATTCCTCAGTTGAGAATTCTTTCTTTAGCTCTGTACCCCATTGTTTTAATGGGGTTATTCGTTTTTCTGGAGTCCAGCTTCTTTAGCTCTTTGTAGATGTTGGATATTAGTCCCCTATCACATTAAGGATTGGTAAAAATCCTTTACCAATCTGTTGGTGGCCCTTTTGTCTTGCTGACTGTGTATTTTGCCTTACAGAAGCTTTTGCAATTTCATAAGGTCCCATTTGTCAATTCTTGATCTTACCGCACAGGCCATTGCTCTTCTATTTAGGAATCTTTCCCCTATGCCCATATCTTTGAGGGTTTTCCCCACTTTCTTCTCTATAAATTTCAGTGTCTCTGGTTTTATGTGGAGGTCTTTGATCCACTTAGACTTAAGCTTTGTACAAGGAGATAAAAATGAAACAATTGGCATTCTTCTACATGATAACAGCCAGTTGTGGCAGCACCATTTGTTGAAAATGCTGTCCTTTTTCCACTGGATGGTTTTAGCTCCCTTGTCAAAGATCAAGTGACCATATGTGTGTGGATTCATTTCTGGGTCTTCAATTCTATTCCATTGATCTATCTGTCTGTTGCTGTACCAGTGCCATGAAGTTTTTATCACCGATTCTTTTTTTTTCCCATTTTTTATTAGATATTTTCTTAATTTACATTTCAAATGCTATTCCGAAAGTCCCCTTCCCCCTCCCCCCTCCCTGCTCCCCTGTCCACCCACTCCCACTTCTTGGCCCTGGAGTTCCCCTGTATTGGAGCATATAAAGATTGCAGTACCAAGGGGCCTCTCTTCCCAATGATGACTGACTAGGCCATATTCTGCTAAATTTAGAGCTAGAGACACGAGTTCTGGGGGTTCTGGTTAGTTCCTATTGTTGATCCTCTTCTAGGGTTGCAGACCCCTTCAGCTCCTGGGGTTCTATCTCTAGCTTCTCCATTGTGGGCCCTGTGTTCCCTCTTATAGATGATTATGAGCATCCACTTCTGTACGAGACAGCTATATCAGGGTCCCTTAAGTAGGCATTAGCTGTCCTATGCCATAGTGTCTGAGTTTAATGACTGATTATGGGATGGATCCCCCGTGGTGGTTTATCACAGATTCTTAACTGAGAATCAGAGAACGAGTGGAACTACACACTTGTTATTGAGGAAGCCTTCTACTTGTTCATTTCCCTAAAACTTAACTATTCCAATGCAATTTTCCAGAGCTGGGAACCATTCCAGGCAACCAAAGCAGTATCTTTCCAGATAAACCATACCATATTTGAAGAAAGAAAGTTTCAGAATGACATTAGAATGTATAACTCCATGCCACATATGAATCAATATCTCTACATGCATATTTTGCAAAATTTTCCAAGTCAAAAAAAATGTCAGATGCAGATTCAGTTGTGCCAGTAAACTCTTGGAAGACAGCCATCCTATTGTGTTTTCCAGAGGAAGAAAGTGCAAGTATTTAAGGGTAGCCTTATTTACTCAGCCTGGACAGAATGAGCCCAATAAAAGTTGTGAGTCTTCATGCTCTACTTCAAATGACTGCTTTCCCCTGGAGTGGAGCTCTGAGGACCTATAACCAGATGTGCCTCTGTTCCAGAGTCTGCTGTTTCTCCTAGAATGTCTACTACTGCTCCAGATGTTTAATTTTGCTGGTTATGACCACCGGACACATTAGACTGCTCAAAACTCAGACTTACTTTATAATGATGTTGATATGTTTGTTGACTCTAATCTCAGGCTGTTCATATATTCATTCAAATCACTTTAAAACTTTGTTCAAGACAAACATTAGTTTTAGGAAATAGCAGGGATGGAAAAATACAAATAATTAGAAATAAATGCTAGTCTATTATGAGACATTGGTAATAGAGAAAGATTCGAGGTATAATAAAAATAATTTGTTATATAAAAATATATTTCTTTAGAATGAGCCAAAGTTTCAACACACAAGAAACAAGATTAAATCAGGTTTTCTTAAGGAACTAGTTCTGGATACTTAGTATCATAATGAAAGAAGTATTTTGCTCCATGCTTCACAAAAACTGCTGTCCATGTACCAAAATTTCCATGACTTCATACAAAGTTTTCATCGAGAACAGCCATGCCAGTTAGTGCTTATAGCTTGGCCTATTTTCTACAGCTGTTTTTCAGTAGTACGATGGGTATTCACTAGACATTATACTTTGCAAATCTTAAAGTATTTAGTGTTATAGGTTCATAAAAAGTTTTCTGAACTTTTTAGAGTTTTCAGAATATTATATCAATAGTGGAGCTCAATTACATCTTCTCAAAGATAATTTGGAATATGTTGTGGCCAGAGTAATTATTTTAGAATTTTCGTAGTTATTAAAAATTCAAACTGTTATGTTTGGAAAAGGTTGTACAGAACATTTAATCCAACACCCACTCCATAACACCCATATGTCCATTTCTGAGAGACCCTTATTAGTGATTTACTTGAATAACTCTGTGTTAGGGAATTGGACTACTTCCTAATACAAAGTATTGACTAAATGGACAATGTTATCAGGTGAGAGAAAACAACAACAACATTGTTTTCAAATTGAATTTATATTTATAAACCTTATTGATCATGCTTCAGTCTGCTCAGGCAAGGATTTATAAAGAGGCAGTCTCTACTCCCTGATATTTACAGCAACATTCTGACAGATGTTTCCAAAGTCTGATAACTGCAATAGTGCTGCAGACATCCTCTTCCCTGTGCACCGAATATGGACTTGATTTGTGTGATATGTAAATATGCCTTTCAGATGGTCAAGAAATAGATAATGTCTATGACTTCATTGATATAGGGCATTTAAAAAAATTTCTACATATTACAATACAAGGAGTATTGAATATGCTAAAAGTGAAATATACTTGTAACTTAGAGTCAGTGCAGAACAGAGAAAGAGTTTACATTAAATTCTGGTTAGAGTTGTTTTGATTCTGTGTTTTCATCCTGCCTTTATCTTTCCTTTCAGGAAATAACTTATATATGAAAAAATATGGCATATTTTTTGCTCCAACATAGCTCATCGGTGAGAACATACTCTTCTAGCTATAGAAGGTATTGAACTAAATGAATACTAGGCAAAAATTCAATCTTTGAACTACACAGTTCATAGAAATATATGAAAGATATTGAGTATGTAAACAATATTAATATGTTTAATAATTTATGTTTTAAATTCCTGAATAATGTAGCTGAAAGATTTATTATGTAAATTATGTCACTTAAAAAATTCAGTCTTTCTCTGTCATGTTCAATAAATATTTTGTTGCCTGTGGGGCCTAATAAAAATTATGTATTATAATTGTTTGTCTGATGGTGGCATAAGCACAGCTTAAGGCTCAAAATGGCTTTTTGATGTGGCTTCCAGCAGTTTTTGAACCCATTCTTACAATAATTAAATACCTTTTAAAGTGATTATAGATCTTTCTGATTACAACTAATTTTTAGACAAATAGAATTATTTGTTCAGTTTCCAGTATCTTTAAAAAGCTGATGAATTTTTCAAATATACCAAACATCTTCTAAGTGAAGTTCTGCACTGAAATAAATCATTTGCCTGACAAATCATTTTGTTACTATTTAAAAATTATAACGGTTTTTCAGTTTTGTTCAGCTGTTTTCCATTTCATATTGAATTTTTTTCAGATAATTAAACTGCACTCATAGGATACAGAAATGGCACAGCAGTGAGGCAGCGAGTAGTCTTCCAGAAGACCAAGTTAAGTTCCATATACTAATATCAGAAGCTCAAAACTGCTTGTAACTTGAACTCCATAGAGTCTAATTCCCCTATTCTAGACTGCACAGAAAACTGTATTTACTGGAGAATAGATACCTGCATGTGTGTATACACAGAGACACACACTTGCTCAGCTTCTAGTAACTTAAATATACTATATATGATATATTGTATTATATTATATCTTCTGATTTACTTACAAAGACACACTGGGGTGAGGATCACAGTGGGCACTGATTAAAATCATTATCTTTGCAACAAATGGATACATGAAAAGAAAGGAGAATGATGATAGAACTAAGTAGAAATTGCCAATGTTATGCCAATAATTTCTTGAGTATGCTGAACTACACTGATATGACCACTAAGTGGGTATCTCTTCATAGTATCAGAATTCTACCTTATATTTTAGTACACATTTTTACAATCTTTAATGATTGGATACCCACCCAGACCCATTTTTCATTGCCAATGCTGTGTAAACTCAACCTCTCCCTTCTGCCTGCCCTCATTGCTCTCTTTCTCCCACACACATCTCTTAGTACCTTATTAAATCACTGAATCATATAGATTTATTTTTTAAATTTTCTTAGTAACTTCATTGATATAGAAACTATTAATTCAGATGAGACAGTGGATATTTGTGCAGTATAAAATGTATGATAAATCCTTCTAAGTAAAGTTTCTATGTTTAATGAAGAGAAGAATAATTTGGTCAAAATCAGTTTACAATTTCATCTTCTTTAAAGTCCTGATCTTATCTAGAGCTTAATTAATGTTTTGCATAATTCTAGAGAAGAAATGAAAGTGAAAAATAGAATGTCTATGATAGGAAGTACTTCCTTAGTGGTCATAACTCCCAAATATAATACTATAATAAGAATAATATTTTGATGTCCTCACAAGACAGTTAAAATTACATTATGATTAATTAGTGCTACATATTAAATTAATATATTCATTTATACAATATATAATAACCTATGTATTTGTCAAAAATGTCACAGAATTTTTTGTTTTGGTTTTTTGGTTATTGTATATTATTAATTTAGAAACTTAGATATATTTGAAAAATCATTTACTCCTCTGCCAGTTTTGCAGAAGAGTAGAGGCCATACTCAGGTTAACATCAAAGTTGGCGAATTCGTGACTTGAATTGGTGAAGATGAAACATCTGTGCTAATTTTTTATAATGAGACTATAACTGTTTTGAATAGAACAGCTAGAAGAATGAGACTATAACTCTCTTTTGAAGAGAGCAGCTAGAAGAATGAGACTATAACTCTCTTTTGAAGAGAGCAGCTAGAAGAAACTACTTTGTTTCTTAAAGAAATTGGATATGAGCTTTAGATAGGGGATGCAGTTGGAACAGCAATCTTTCTTGCTATTACCACTTGACACAGATAGAGCTGACGGATTTCTCACATGTGAACAATGATGAGGAATCTGCACTATCACATCTACTGATGAGAGTCTTTTCTTCCAGATGATGGATGTAGATTTCATATTGCATTTTAAATTTCCCACATTTTTGTTATTTATATAATTCTTTTATTGTACCTCAACATATACATTTATGAAAATTTATGTAGGATAAAGAATATTAAAATTCTGATTGTATTTTGAAATTCATTCCATTATACTTTCCCCATAACCATTCATCACATAATTATATTCAAAGAGAAATACCACTATGAATCAATAAAGTGATGGTTACTAGTGATTGGTAATTTGACAGGATCTAAAATCACTTGTAGGTAGGACTTTTGCACATGTCTATGAGATATTAATTTAATTAGGTTAATTTTTGCCTTGGGACTCATTTTAAGATGGGTCAGACAATAACTCTCTTAGTATGCTGTATTGTATAAATGAAGAAAGTAAGACAGATATTAACATTTACCAATCTCTGTTTTCTTTTTTTCTTTCTGTTTTAATTTTATTTTTGTTTTCATGATATTTTTTATTCTTCTCTCATATAATACATCCAGACTGCAGTTTGCCCTCTCTCCATAACTCTTACTCCTTGTCATCTCTCCTCCAGATTTACCCTCTGCACTTTAGGCCACTCTGCTCTTTCTATTGAAGATATGGTATGACCAGTGGTACAGCACCATCGCTTCTGACTTCCAAACCACTAATAATAGTTTTTTCAACACAAAAGAGAGTTACAACTAAGATTAAAGCAATGATAGAAATTTTATAAATAAAACAAACCAAAGGGAGACTACTGTAAGGTATAAGTTAATTTATATCAAAACAACAGTATTTATTGTGATTCCATATTAAAAGTTAACATGTGTGGGGCCCTGGACTCAAAGCCAAGGACTGCAGATAAATTGCAATATACAAGAATAAATGTACTAAAACCTTTTCCTGTCCCAACGTAAAATGTTGAATTAGTTTGTGTTAGTAAATGCCAATGTTCCTGGTTATATTTCAAATAATTTCAGAAAATGCTTATATTATTAATATAAGAATATGGTTTTCTTTTCAATTGATTAATCTCTATCAGGTATGAAATATTCAGCTTTATTAACTCCCATCTACTTTGACCAGTTAAAAAGTAGATATAAGTGTTGACCCCACTTCAGGGAATCCACATAGATATTTGATTTTCTGACATAAAAAATTATCAGCCTACAAAATTCACTAAAAAAGAAAAGAGAAAATCAAGATAATCAATGTGTAATTATGTTATTTTATCAGATTAATTTGTGGTATGCTATGAATATGTTATATTAATTATTCATCAATTATTTTTTAAAATTATCAGCAAATTTTTATGAGAAACCAATATATATCAAAGGTCTATATACAAAATTAAGACCATCATATTGTAATATAATATTTATGCGCCATTTACTACCTATATTTTATCAACTTCCTATATTTATCAATTGAACTTTAAGATATATTGGATAACTCCCAGAAAGTGATATCACTGATTTGATGCTCAACTCTTTATTTTTATTAGATATTTTCTTCATTTACATTTAAAATGTTATCCCAAAAGTTCCCTATACCCTCCCCCGGCCCTGCTCCCCTACCCATCCACTCCTACTTCTTGGCCCTGGCATTCCCCTGTACTGAGGCATATAAAGTTTGCAAGACCAAGGGGCCTCTCTTCCGACTAGGCCATCTTCTGCTACATATGCATCTAGAGACATAAGCTCAAGGTGTATTGATTAGTTCATGTTGTTGTTCCACCTATAGGGTTGCAGACCCCTTCAGCTCCTTGGGTACTTTCTCTAGCTCCTCCATTGGGGGTCCTGTGTTCCATCCTATAGATAACTATGAGCATCCACTTCTGTATTTGTCAGGCAATGGCATAGCCTCACAAGAGACAGCTATATCAGGGTCCTTTCAGCAAAATCTTGCTGGCATATGTAATAGTGCCTGTGTTTGTTGGCTGGTTATGGGATGGACCCCCCGGGTGGGGCAGTCTCTGGATAGTCCATCCTTTCCTCTTAGCTCCAAACTTTGACTTGAAGCTCAATTCTTATGTGTTAACAGCTAATATATATAGTCTAGATAGTGAACTATGATAGAAAACTATGATAAACTTTTTGTTTTAATGAGTAAGCTTCATATAGAATAAATAGCAAGTAGATAGGTAGACAAATTGATGACTAGCCAGGCAGACAGATCATCAAACATCATGAACTTGGTTATTCAAAAATATGTAACAGAAACCAACAGGGAAGCCTCATGCTATAGTCATTGGTAATTTCCTATAGTGCTCAATTCAATAGCAGAGCTTCCCTGGCTGGGTCCTCTTTATTATACTTGTGACTGTGTAATTAATCACTAAATTACTATAAAAGAACAGTAAAATATAAATGTAAAATCTTAACAAAAATATGATTGTTTATGAATCAAAATGATCTTCATTAACTGGTATAAAATTATTATGAAGAACATAAAGAATAGACTCATATAACAATTTCAATGAGACGTTCTCTTATTTAAGAATCCCACCACATATGAGGTAAGGTAAAATCATGCAACTATTCACATCACATCTATAATCCATCATACCCAAGTGAATGGGCTTCTAATTCCATTCAGGTTTTGACAATAACACGATTTGGCAAGCAGGCAAAGAATTATTTTTCTCTGCCCAGGGGCTATTGTCTTCAAACACATGCTACTCCCAATGGCTTCACAGGCACATTTCAATTTAAAATTTCAGGAAATCTTTAATTTAAAGCTCGTGTCATTTAAACATTAAATTCTCACTGCATGTTTTTCTATCAAGTGTACAACTAAAGCCACAAAGGACTCTCACAGAAGACTGAAACAGCAGATTCGTGCTGCAGTGAGTACCTGATCTTCAAATCAGGCCTTGATCACAATCATTTTGTCAACACTGAAAGCTCACAGGAGGCTTGCTGCAGGCTACCACTATACATCACACCCTCTCAGTGTTAAACAAAAAGCCATGCTGCTATGGATGAATGAGAAGCTCAACTCATGTTCAAAGTTTTATGATAAACTAAATATAAAGACTAAATGATTTTAATATTCTTATTTCTTCATTTTTGTGTGTATGTTCTCATCTCTTTTCCTACAAGCATTTATGCCAAAAGACTATTGTCTAGATCAAAGGATGATGACTACAATAGTGCTCTTCATCTTCTGTGTGGGTCCTGAGAATTGAATGCTGCTTTCCACAATTGATGAAATGTACCCTTCGCCACTGCACTATTTCTTTTTCCTTTCCTTTCTTTTCTTTTTCTTTATCTCCTTTCTTTTCCCCTTTTTTCCCTTTTCCCTTTTCCCTTTTCACTTTACCTTTTCCCTTTTTATCCTTTTCCCTTTTTTCCCTTTTTCCCTTTTTCCCTTTTTCCCTTTTTTCCCTTCTTTCCCTTTTTCCCCTTTTCCCCTTTCCCTCCTTTTCCTTTTCCCTTTTCCCCCCTTTTCCCTTCTTTTCCCTTCTTTCCCCTTTCCCTTTTCCCTTTTCCCCTTTCCCTTTTCCCTTTTCCCTTTTCCCTTTTCCCTTTTCCCTTTTCCCTTTTCCCTTTTCCCTTTTCCCTTTTCCCTTTTCCCTCTCCTCTCCTCTCCTCTCCTCTCCTCTCCTCTCCTCTCCTCTCCTCTCCTCTCCTCTCTTCTCTTCTCCTCTCCTTTTTCTTTCCTTCCTTCCCTTTAAAAAAGATTTATTTATTNGTGAATTGTATCTTGGGTAGTCTAGGTTTCTGGGCTAATATCCACATATCAGTGAGTACATGTTATGTGAGTTCTTTTGTGAATGGGTTACTTCACTCAGGATGATGGCCTCCAGATCCATCCATTTGCCTAGGAAGAAAAGACTTTTAAAGACACTTTCTGTTAGTATTATAAACATTTTCAGGGGAAAATTAAAAAAGCTTTCTTCCCCTGAAGTGTCTTATTAAAGTAATGTCCTTCTCAGTGACGTTCATAAGTAGTCACATGATCTTGCATCTCCTTGGGTTACTTTTACTCAGAAACTGCAAATAATGAGTAGAGGAACAGCTTAGCTGATGCATATTCTGAGTCTCCCCTGATAATTATGATCACTTAAGAACAACTGACTCTTTCTTGCTCTCTGCTTTACAACTTTATGGATAATTATATTTATCTTCCTTCAAGATAATAATGGATAGTTTGCCTCAGAAGGTACAGTGGCACGTGGCTTTGATTCCAACCCTAAAGAGGCAAAGGCAGGCAGAGCTCTGAGTTCAAGGACAGCCTGGTCTATAGAGTGAGTTACAGGACAATCAGAGCTAAACGCTTTCACAAAGAACAAAAACAAACAAGCAAACAAACAAGTAAGTAAATAAATAAATAAATAAATAAGCTGTTTAGATTCTTCTGTAACAGCTTTTGGATTCTGTATATTTTGACTAATTAATGAGTATGAAATTCATTTGCTGAGAATTTGGTGCTTTAAAAAGAAAGAACCATTTTATATAAAATGAGAAACTAACTTGAGTAGATAATTGTCAGGCTGTTTTGTCCTCAATAATATATAGATTATAAGTACATCAGTAATATACACCATTAGTTCTCCCCTTTAAAATGTGTCCAGCTTTCTATTTTTAACAAAAGCACTTATTTATTCTTGGTGTATGATAAGGTGATCCAGCACAAACACCTGTTATCTATTATGCACCACCATCCCTCAATATCTGTTTAAATTTTCTGTGTAATTATTACATGTGCATTGTTGTTCATCACAGTTATTACTTATTTCACCTTGAAAATATGTGAATAGCAAAAACTTAGTTAATATTCATATTTAATTCTAAGATCATAATTATTTGCTTCAGTCTTCTCTGCTGATAATTACAGTGATACTTGATATGAAGAAAGACTGTTTTATGTTCTCTATGTACGAATGATGAAGATGTAAACTTTTAGATACATGATAAGTAAACCAATTCATTATGCATTGTACAACAAAGCTTTAACCTCAATTTGTTGGGGTTAGTCTTATGCACTGTGTATTCAGACAATGATGTTTGTGCCCAGACATCTGTCTAAAGTCTAGACTATGGTCAAGCATCTCTGGTTTCAATGTTATATAAGGGTTGTTTTCCATCAATCAGGAACCGATTCAGCCTATAATAGGTCAGAGGAGATAGTAAGGCTGAACTTTAGATCTCAATATGGGGTCCCAGATAGAGAGAAGTAAGAGAAGCACCACGACCAGGAGGAAAGAAGGGAGGAGTGGCCATGAAGCAGAAGATCTGGAAGGAGTCTTCATGTGCTGGTAGTAAAGTATTCACCATGAGACCACACATGGACGAGAGTGAGCCAGGGCAGGACCAGATTGTTGAGTAACACAGGGCCCTTAGCAGGGAAGTATATAGCTTAAAGGGTTAGAATAGATGAACATCTGCACAGTCACAGTACTTAAAGCTTGGTAAATTTAATAAGTCTTTCTGTCGATTATTTGAGAGCTAGAATGGGAACAGATAAGGCTATCATACTCAAATTCTGACAACATAATTTATATCTGTTGGTAATTAAATTTCATTATAAACAACTGAGTGATGTGAATAGGATATTGTAGGCGCATTACTTGTAATAACACATGAATGTACCTATATATGTATGCAAGTAGTGATATGTGTGTGTTTGTGTGTGTGTGTGTGTGTATGCAATTTTATTTTATTTTACCTAGACTCAACTATCATAAAAGGAAATTTCACATCAAATTATCCAGTACCCTAATTTCAATGCCTCCTTCCTTTTTCAAGTTCACAACTTTCCTCTATCTCTCTCTCCTTTTTCTATATATACATCTCTATTTGATTAGTTCTGTCTTCCTATCTATCTTAGTCTCTGTCTTAGTGTTCCTATGATTTGCTCACCCCCTTTCAAATAAAAAGTCTCCTAGTTTTCATTATTTGACCCCTCCATGCTCTGTACCCTTGTACAATTCCACCTATGTTCTGGGACTTTCTCTAGCTTGAATATATGTGGGATCCTTTGTGTTGTCACAATCCATGGGAGACCGTATGTGCATCTGTCTTTTTATGCTTGAAACACTTCTTCTTTGTGTCATCAACCACCTTTGGGTTTGCAACCTTCTTGCTTCCCCTTCCCATAGACATTTGGAGCTAGAGCAAAGGGATGTGATGTGCAAATAGCATCAATGGACAAGAATTTCACAGCCTCTTACTCTCTACAGGTTCACCAGTTGAGAGTTTCTGTGTTCCTTCACACCCACTGAAAGAATAAGAAAGATTCTCTGATTGGGCTGAAAATGACCTGAGCCTATATGTTTCATGATCACATAGCATGATAATAGTAGTACATTTTTACTTAGGGCCTGTGACTTACTTAATAACATATTTTTGCCTACTTGATAGTGCCAGCTATGGGTTCTAGCCAGCTGAGATGGCTTTAAATCCAATCAAAGTACATAGATCAAACTTAATTAAAAAAATCAAAGAGACTTCTATGATTCAGAATAACAATACACGAACACACACAAATGTATCTTGTAATATGTCTAAGGAAGTAAAATTTTGTGTAAGAAAATCTTGGTTTAAGACATTGAAGAAAGAAATTGAAGGTGTTGACAATGGAATAAACCTCTGAATTGTAAGTAGGTTCCAATTAAATGCTTTTTTTTTGGAGGGTTTATTTTAATCTTATTTTACAATTTGAATCAAGTAAACATCAAATATTAACTAATTACATAGAATATTAAGGAATGACTCGGACCTCCCAAAGCAACATCATTCTCCCTTTTAAAAGTTCCTTTCTCTCCTTAGATGAAGGAAATGAGATGAGAGCCACACCCAGATGTGTACATATGTGGCTTAGGCTGAGCCCAGGACAGTTCTCTCTCTGTTCTAACCATCCTGAGGCCATGGTCTTGAAGCTTTTAGCTTCAAGAAATGCTTATTTAAAATAAGAGTTTCTGCAGTTATGGTGTCTCTTCACAAAAATAAAATGCTGCACCAGGCAGGCAGCATAGTTTTTTGCTTAATAAGAAAGTATAAGATATAATGCAACCAAAGACTATATTACTTTTCCTAAATCATACTATAAATTTTGACAGTCTAATATTATAGAATTAAATAATAACTAGAAATTAAGGTTGGAATTTCAGTAAACTTTGTTATCTCTGTTTTGCCATGTATTTTCAAGCTCTTCCTGTACTGGAGATATAACACTTTACATTAGCTATTCAGAGTTCTACCACACTTAAAAAAAAATCTTACAAGTATCTTAGGAAAAAGTCTGCTTCTTTGCTGAAAGCAAATTCACCTTTTGGAAGATTTTTATCTCCTAAAAATATTAGAGTGAGTCCTGGCTCTTTAGCCCACTATACTCCCCTAAAATTCAGAACTTCTTATATCTATGACATTTTAATGGGATAGCTCAGTTTGCCATCCCACGTGTCATATCTTTCCACATAATTTTTGACTTGTATAAATAACTTAGGGGAAAATTATAATTTCTAGCAAGATATGCCAAAATTATATGAAAAAATTATATAAGTGTCATGAAATCTGTACATTATTTGTGTGTATGTGTACATCTCTGGGAGGTTATACAACCCAGATACCAAACATCATGACACATGTCTATATATAAAAAGATTTTTAAAAATCAAATATAATGTCAAAAGCAAGAGACAACTTTAAACACTAGATACAAATGTGGTTGTCTTCTCACCCCTCCCCCCAAAGCAAGCAAGCAAGCAAGCTATAGAAGCATGGCTAATAACTTTTGTCTGCAATATTGTGGAGTCGCTAGTATTTTAATGGATGAGATTAAAAACATCTCTGATAACATTGCATCTCTCATAAGTTTCTATATAAAAAGAAATCTGATTTCTGTAACTGTGGTGGAAAAAAAGCCAGCATATGTCACTGTCAACATAGCTTCATCTTCATTAAGCTTCCCTGACATTTTAGTTCCAGTTTCTCAGACTTCTGTTCTTACTCTTGGATACAGTATTTTAGTGATGAATTACATTGTTTTCCTTCTATTGGTGCTGTTAAATGATGTTCCAAGAGTTTGTTGTCTTTTGGTGTAAAGTCTATATATCGGGCTGGACCAAATATATGCCACTATTTAAAAAAAAAAAATGTCTAAATGAACACATTTCATGTTGGGCTACAAAAGAAATGCAATTTGACCCAATTATTTTGTCCTGTGTTACTTACATTGTCATGGTATTTTGATCTGATACTCAACAATTTTACAGTTTATACATACAAACATTAAAAGTTACTTTATTTGTCTTTACTTGAAATAGTGAAGGCAGAAGAGCACAACTTGACTCGGTTAAAGAAAGTCAATTGTCAAATTGGAAAGCTATGAGATTCACTACCCAAAGCCAAAAATGACTTGATAATCAGCTCCTTCTAGATTATAGACATTCATATCTACTCTAGAGTCCAATAGAAGACCACTATTGCTTTTTTTTTTTTTTTTTTTTTTTAGAATCTTGTGTGTTTCTTACCATATAAAGAAGAGCTGTCCTTAGCAGAGTTATTCTAACTACCACAGTAGGGTTGATACAGTCCAACGGCCAGGATGTATGAAATGGTCAGCTCTTCTATATTGCATCTACACCTGATCCTGGAGAAGCTGTCCATATTGAAAGGGAGATGGAATTGATGAGGATATATTGGTGTCTTGGTCTTTATAAGGTGACACTACATATATCTTTTAAGTTTAAAGTTTTTCAAATGAAATGAACAAAAATACCAACAAAACAAAAACAGGAAAACAAATTGAAAACAAAGGCTCTGACCATCCCAGGACCACGGGACCCACTTTGGTTGATTACCACTGGGCACTGAAGTGCCTGAAATGTGACATTCTGTTGAACAGAACTGATTTTCTCTTCCCCAGAAGGTACCAATTGCAAATAGCTTTACAATTAGAGATGTTTTATTAAGAGATATAGAGATAGGTGATAAAGAAGAAGAAATATAGATAGATAGATAGATAGATAGATAGATAGATAGATAGATATAAGAGTATGAGAGAATGAGAATAAGATTAGGTGGGTATGTGAGCAGGGAAATACACAAATCAGGGAGCATGTTGGGGTGGGAAAATAAAGAAATGAAGGAAAGAATGACTATAAAGCAATGGTTCTGATTGACAAAATGTGTCTACATCATCACTTTAGCTCCATAGGTAGCAGAAGATGGCCTAGTTGGTCATCACTGGGAAGAGAGGCCCCTTGGTACTGCAATCTTTATATGCCCCAATACAGGGGAACGCCAGGGCCAAGAAGTGGGAGTGGGTGGACAGTGGAGCAAGGAGGGGGGTGGAGGGGACTTTCGGAATAGCATTTGAAATGTAAATTAAGAAAATATCTAATAAAAAATTTGGAAAAAAAAGAAAAAATAAATAAAACTAAATGATTACAACAAAAGAATTTAATATTCAAAATATCAATTAAGTTAATTATCATCAGTAGATACATGTGGGACTGTGAAAGGCAGTCTGTGTTCTGGTTGAGTGAGGCTTATTCTGAGGGGTGGAACAGTGAGCGACGCCGCCAGACCCAAACACCTGAAACCACTAGCCCTGAACTCCATCATTCTGTGGCATCAGTCACATAGGCTGTCCAGACTCCAATCCCACAGTTACCTGGCAATTGCTAGGTATCCTGTCCCCACAGCTACCCTGCAACAGCAAGGTAGCCCAGCCCACTATAAAAGGGGCTGCTTGGCCCCTCCTCTCTCACTTGCCTCTTTTCCTTCTCTTGCTTTCTCCCTAGCTCTCTTGCTCCCTCTCTCCCCCTCCCTTCGCCCTGGGCCAGTTAGAGCTCTCCCCTACCCTCCCTTCAGTCCCTGGGCCAGAGTCTTCCTGAAGGTCTGTTCTTAGCTATTCTTCATCATACAGCGTTCTGGGATGTTGGAGAGTGAGAACCTTCTGAGGCCTGATGGCCGCTCCATGGTGATTCTGTGCAAGGACAAATTTCCCACTGAATATTTAAAAACATGGAAACCAAATATGCCTATAATACAATATGTGACATTACATAATAACAAACTATGCATGATAACAACTTCCCCTGAATATAATCATACATGCAAATGAGGTATCATAAAACATGAAAAATTTAAAGTTAAAAATAATGTATCTCCTAAATTGAGGTCAAATTATAACTGGAAGCTGACTTCACACCCTGATTCCAAATGAGTACAGAAGCCACTTGGCAATGATTTCTGTCAAACTTTAAAATTAGTAGCAGTAACCGTCATATCACAAAATCATAAAACGGGGCACTGTTGTTGGAGGAGGTAACTTTCATAAAATAAATGAGTAAATACATTTAGGATGAAACATACATTTAAGTATGAAAATACTCTTAGTATCAAAAGTGCACTCTGCTCTGAATGTGTTTACATTGTATTGATAGAACTTGCAATTAACCAATGTACATGTATCAATCTTAGGAGCATGTATCAATCTTATGAAAGTGATATAAACCTGTGATCATCCCAACCTCTATGAAAATACAAACGAGTCATTCTTAACTTTTAATAGTGGAGCTTTCTAGAGTCACACATCCAATAACGTTTTACCAAGGCAAACATCCTGCTGGTCAATGTTAAGTGAGAAAGGATGATTTTACTTAAGTTGGTGTTGTTAAGGAGAAGTCCAGAGGATCCTTGCAGGACTCCAAGAGCATACTGCTTCTCCAAACAACATAGGATATTACATAGTTTGGGGCCCCCAAACTAACTAGCTTGGAACCCTGCCCAACCACCCATCCAAGCTGGATCCTCCCAGCACCAAAGCTGGAAAGTGGATAACAGTTGAAATGCAAGGCCTGAAAGAGATGAAAGAGCCTTATGTGGTATCAATGGAAGAGGAGGCCATTGGTCCTGCCAGGGTAGAATGCTAGGCAGTGAGGCAGGAGTGAGTAGGTGGATGGGGGAGCACCCTCATAGAAGCAGTGTAGGGGGGATGGGACAGGAGGGTTGCAGAGGGAAAACCAGGAAAGAGAGTAACATTTGAAATGTAAATAAATTATATGTATGTATGTATGTATGTGTATATATCTATATCTATCTATATATCTATATCTATATCTATATCTATATCTGTATCTGTATCTGTATCTGTATCTGTATCTGTATCTGTATCTGTATCTGTATCTGTATCTGTATCTATATCTATATCTATATCTATATCTATATCTAGATAGATAGATAGCCAAGACAGATAAGACAGATAAGATAGATAAATCCTCAGGTGCTGTGGAGGAGAGTTACATGTGGCCTATACAGAGAGATAATGTCAAGCCTTAGTGTTTCAGACCCCTCCAATAGTATCACCATCTAGGGAATATGTGTTTAGAGCAAGATTCTTATCAATGCGTTCAAATTAAAATCATGACAGCTGTACAAAAAAAATGCCTCTGAGTATTTTAACATTTTAATTGAGTGATTTGTGGGCAAAACAATTGAAAACAATTTAGTAGTATCAACTTGTAAAGACAAAAAGAAACTCAGGTACAGTTTGAAATAGAAGATTTCACTGATTGGAACTTTCTGGGATTGTCCTAATTACGATGCAATATTAAATGTTATAATCAATAACAAATATTAGCAAATCAATGTAGATTTCTTTGTCATAAACCACTCGCCAATAAAAATGATCATCTCGAATTTAATTGAGTTAACCATTATTTCTCTGCTTTGTTTCGAATACACTATGCTAATATGTATCCTCATCAAGTCTATCAAGTGATTGCCTAGTCTGAAAGTGTTTAAATTATTTATTTGAAGCGTTAACGAGTTATCTATAAACTCTCACTTGCTCTGAAAGTCAAGTCCTTTATTAACTTTATCATTCCCATTTTTAATTGAGATACATCAGATTCCAGAATATCTTGCAGTGAAACAATTAAAATGTAAACTCGTAAATTTTACTAATCTTAGTGTTGGAATAGATAGCACATTAAATTGAACTCACTAAAATCTAGAAGCCTAAAGCACAAAAATTTAAAAATAAATTAAAACTTTAATGATTTGAGAATGTTTGCTCATTAAACTTTCAAAGTGTGCATTTTCCTCTTCTTCATTAATTTCATAATTGCTGCCTGTTTGTTTTTCTTGTATTTCATATATACCTGCTGTCTAGCTGGATCAATATACCATTGAAATTGCATTAATGAGTACAAACAAAATAAATCTATATAATTATCTTGATGCTTATAGATAAATTATAAATCCAAATATTAGTCATTGCTTATCCATTCAAGAGATATGTGCAGAAACAATTATCATTACAGTTTTATCCTCACAGGTTCAATTTCCTTTTCTTTTCTTCATGTCATTCTGGACTTTAAATACTAAATCTCATCTTTTTTTATTTCACCAAGGCTCTTGAAACTGTTGACCATTTCCTTTAGTTCTTACTCATATTGTTTTCTGTGAACTGAATCCTGTATATTCAAAACATAGATATTGTTCAAACTTTGTTTTCAAAAGGAATCGCTTAGTTTTCATAACACCCAGAATACTGGAATTTGAAGGTTTTCCTTTCTTTACCAGTACCAGACATAATAGTGCATATGCTCTCATAGTAATCACCATGACACCAGGGTTTAAGACATGAGAATTCACAGTTTATATGCTTTTTTGGTACTCTATGGGAAGGGGACACAATACCTGTGCTTAATTTTGCTTTTCTAGTTTCACTTTATCAAGACCACATGTTTATGGAACAAGGAAGATCTTTAACTTAGCAGTTGGGAAACATCTCCTTTATTGCTTTTGCCAGATTGCCCAGAGATTCTTTTGTTTGTTTGTTTGTTTGTTTTTGTTTTTGTTTTTTTTGAGACAGGGTTTCTCTGTATAATCCTGGCCTTCCTGGCACTCACTTTGTAGACCAGGCTGGCCTCGAACTCAGAAATCCGCCTGCCTCTGCCTCCCGAGTGCTGGGATTAAAGGTTTGCGCCACCACGCCCGGCTTGCTCAGAGATTCTTAATACAGCTACATGCAAGTTCTTCCTCTCTCTCTCTCTCTCTCTCTCTCTCTCTCTCTCTCTCTCTCTCTCTTTCTCTCTCTTTCCTTTTATGCTGACTGCCTGGTTCCTTGGGAGGGGGGTACCAGATCATATTAAACATATTAAACGTTAAGCACAGATATGGGTTGCGATACATTTCCTGAATATTTAATGCATTGGATTTTTTGCTGTGATTTTTTTTCATTTCACTTAAAATTAATTTTGAGTGAACTTTAAATTAGAATAATTACTTGATTTTCAACATGTCTTAATTTTGGTAAAGTGGGAAACTTGCAACTATAATAATGACTAACCATTTATACTCTCAAAACTGAAAATGCTTGATTGTATATTTCTTTTGGAAAGTTTTAAAGTTTTTCAAAAATTGACCACTCACATGAATAAGAGTGGTACTAGTGAATTGCAAAATAACTTAACCTCACATTCTTGTAGGCAAAATGTTCAGTACAAAACTATACATTATTTTTTACTGTTTAATGGTTCCTATTTTTAATTATTTTCACTTTTATTAAAAAAGATATCATTTCATGATCACAGTTTTCTGCCTTCTGTTATTCCCTGTCCCTCCCAACGTCCTCTCATCCCCTGGATCCAATCCAATTCTATCTGTTCCTACAAACCAACCAACCAACAAACACCCAGGCTTTTAAGATATGGTAACAAAACAGAACAAATAAAATGTAGTAGGATAAACAAAAACATTAAATCAAGGTTGGATGATAAAAACCAACAGAAAATCCCAAGAAAAAGCATAAGAAAGAATCAGAGACCCACTCATTCACACACTCAGGAGTACCATAGAAATACTCAATTGAAAGCTGTACTATTTGTGCAGAGGACCTGCTCCTTTGATGCTGTCATCTACTCTGGCTTTGAAACTTTTTCTGCTTCCCTTCATATGGGGTTCACTGAGCTGCAAGGGGGAGGAATTTAATTGAGTCATGCTAGTTAGAGCCAGGTGTTCCAAAGTCTCAATTTCTCTCTGTGAGTAATTTTTTGTTGTGTGTCTCTGTATTTTTCCCATCTGACACAGAGAAACTTCTCTGATGATGGCTGAACAAGATACTGATCTGAGTAGACTAGAATATGATTAGGAATCATTTTATCACTGTATTTTTAAAAAACAGTGGTATTAGGTTTTCCTCTAGGTCTCTGGTCTATTTGATCTCTCCTTTTGGTCACCCAAGCAGTATCAGGTATGGGACTCATCACCTAGAATGGGACTTTAATCAAATCAGACACTGGTTGGTTACTCCCGCAAGCTTCTCAGTCTCCCCCATCTCCCTACTACTTGCATGCTCATTTTAGTGGCACCTGGGCCTCTGGGCATCTTCCCTTGGGCCCTTGCACATGGCAAGGGGATAAGGTCCTGTGGATTGTAATTTATCGTTTAAAATAATTTCATAATAATGCATAACTTCATTGAATCAAACACTAAAAGCACTTGGTTCATATTAGTTTTGGAAGTGCTTTGTTAATATTATTTGTTACTGTTTATTTTATAGGATTTTAAAAATAAAATTAGGTAAATTATTTAAGCCATCTCAAAAATTTGCTTGAGTATCCTCTATCCTTTTTGATTTGGCTAAATTTATCAGAAAGTTGCATTTTTAACTTAAATTACAAAATCATTTCAGATGGTATAGTAAATAAAAATATGAGTTAAGTGTAGTTCCTTTGTTTTTAGGCTAAATTTTAAATTACCCTCTTTAGAGAAGTTTTATCTGTTTAGTCTTATTTTAGGTTTTGAAACTATGAAATGTTCATGTACACATAGTTAATATGGGAACAATATATGTACTAGGCAAAAAAAGAACTGTTTATAGAACGGAGCTTACATTATTAAACCAAAACATTTTAGCATTATTGGTTTAAGAGTAGTCAAATAGAAGATAAAAATCATACTGATACTCTAGTATTCAAATTAGTAATTAGCAACTCCACTCTAATATGGCCTTAATAATAAGTAGATTTCCCCCTACTTCATTCACATGTACTTGTTTGGTCCAAAATTTTGTGACTTTTAAAATTATCCTTGTTGAGTTTTGGATGGAAAAAGATGGTTCATATTTGCATGTCTTGTTGTTTGTATGATATGGTGTGTGTGTGTGTGTGTGTGTGTGTGTGTGTGTGTGTGTGTGTGTGTTGCCTCCCTTAAGATAAATCTTATTTCAATAAATTTCCAAGTGAGATAATTCATAATTCCACCTCAGTTTAAAAATAGCCTACCTATTGGAAACAAATCACTAAAAGAAGAGAGAAGATGGTGTTATGTAAAAAACGAAACAACATCAAACCCAAACCTTTTCATAAACAGCAGATGTAAAATTAAGCAGTTGATGAAGGAATATCAAGTATATCATATGTGTGTGTTCTATGAAGCATGGTCATGATGAAGTAGTTAGTATAGCAGATAAATATGTTTCAAATTTGATAGGTCATTTATATCTGTCTAACTACTAGGTATAACCACAGTTTTTCTATTGGATTATTACCATGGTTTTTAAAGTCACTTTAAGATAATAATATTTCTAGAATTTAAATAACCATAGTATTTTGTCTGTAAAACCTGACAGTGGCACCTTGTGGTACTTACTGGTGCCTTTCTATTTTGGCTCTGACAATCTTTTCATATCTGTCAGAAGGTAGAGCAGGAAATATAATCTAGTATTAGAAACTATTAGTATTTATACGTGATAGTGTAAATAATCAAATGTATATTTATATATTACTTTAGCTGCTACAATGACTAATGTGATATTGATGTTAGTTATCTTTTGATATTTACAATCGAAAGACAATAAATAGATTTGCATCATGACTGGTAAGTTCTGTTTAGCAGCACTAGAAGAACATAACTTGTCTCTAATGAGTTACCTTAAGGTAAAGTCCAAAACCAAACCAGATTAGCATTGGTTTGTATGACTTACTGCTGAAGAATTGGGAAGTATTCAATATTAGTGTATTTTTCAAATCAAGTCATATTTATCAGTCAGATATAATTTCTTATTTTGGTGAACTTGCATAATTTGTTGTTATTATTATTGTTTGCGTTTTTTATCTTAAAATAGAATTTCAGCATGTAGGCTGAGTCCTCCAAATGTGTGACCCTCCTGCAAAATGCCCTTAAATGCTTGATTTGCAGGAATCAACAACCATGTCTAACTTCCTTTACAAAGAAAACTAGATGTTATTTTACTTATTAATAATAGAAATTTACATAGAATAAACCAGACTGGAAAAAAAAGTTTGTGAGATTTTTTTTTTTTTTGGTTGTATTAGAAAGATGTGTCCACCTATTAGCTCCATGTATATTTTAGAACTGATGTTGGTACAACTTCATTGTTTCTACATTTACTTTTTAGAAATATAAGAAAATTCTAGTAAGGCGTGGTGACACACGCCTTTAATCTCAGCACTAGGGAGGCAGAGGCAAGCAGATTTCTGAGTTCGAGGCCTGCCTGGTCTACAACATGAGTTCCAGGACAGCCAGGGCTACACAGAGAAACCCTGTCTCAGAAAAAAAAAAAAAAAAAAAAAAAAAAAAAAAAAAAAAAAAAAAAAAAAAAAAAAAAAAAAAAAAAGAAATATAAGAAAATTCTTAGTCAAATTTATGACATTACTCAAACTAGAAAAAAATTGTTCAAAATTAAATGAAGTGTTTTAATAAGCACTTGACATTTAAAATTACATTGAATAAATAATGACTAGCATGTTTAATTTTATGTCATCTATACTAAGCAACATAAACATTTTAATTGGTATAAACACTTTTTATACTTTTGCGCATTGTATTTAAATGCCACCTAATAACCAGCTCATTCTCCAAACACAAAACACAGTGATGTATTCTGAAAGTCCTTGTGTAAAGTAAACAGAGAAATCAATTCATCAGGAATTCATTAATGAAGATACACACAGTATTTTGGTGAAAGCTGCAAGGGAGACCACTGTCAAAATCCTTCAGCTCCCTTAGTTGTTTGTAGCTTTCAAGAGTCCCGTGAATGAATCTGTACACAAGTAGAATCTATGCCTTGCTATTCATGAGTAGCAAGAATCAGAGTCACAAAAGCAGCATTTCAGTTTTGTTCCTGTTGCATGTTCCTGTCATGTTGTTGGCAAGTGGGACACAGTTTTCGGTATGTACTATCTAGTACTTGAAGTGGGGAGGTAACTAAGGATTAGTTATAGAAAAACCAACAGGTGTGTTGATCACAAAAGATAAGTAAAAGAAAATAATTTATGTGTTAGTTTTGAAGCAAATTCATTGCTTTTTATCACTGCAATTTTGCATCCTCATTATAATTATATTGCTTTGAGAGGAGCTCTTACTACGCAACTTCAGACATCTTGGAACACCCAGCAATCCTAATGCCTCAAGATTTTGAGTCCTAGAATTACTGATTTCAGCTATCATACCTTGTGTTTTACAGAGATTATCTTTAACCTCCTATTATAAATGACCATAATCACCTCTACTAAACATAGCAACTCTTCTACTTCTGGTCTCTTTATGTGAAGATTAGCAAAACAAAACAAAACAAAACAAAACAAAATCCAAGATACAGTCCACAGAATTCAAAAGGCACAACAAGCTGACATGCCCAAGTGAGGACACCTCAGTTTCACTTGGGAGTGAGAAGAAAGCAATCACAAGTGGGGAGGTAGGGAGGGACTTAGGATAGGGAGTGGATGGGATGGGAGGGCAGTGGGGAGAGAGGGGAACCTGATCTGATATAGGGTGAGGGAAAAGGACTGAAGCCCTGGAGGGCCAGCAGAAAGAATGGAAACAGACAGTCTAAGGAAATAGGAGTTTGGGGGGACCCTCCAGAATGCACCAGAGACCTGGGAAGTGAGAGATTTCCAGGCCTCATAGGGAGGAACCTTAGATAAAATGCCCAACAGTAGAGAGAGGGAACTTAGAGAGTCCACCTCCAGCAGGAAGACAGGGCATCAAGTAAGTGATAGGGTTGCCGTCCCACAGTCAAACCTCAAATCCATAACTGTTTCCGTCTGAAATAATTACAGGGATGGAAATGGAGAGAAGCCTGAGGAAAAGAAGGTCCAGCGAGAGGCCCAAAGTGGGATCCAACTCAAGGGGAGGTCCCAAGGCCTGAGGCCACTATTACTGAGGCCATGTAGCAGTCACAAAAAGGGATCTATCATCACTGCTGAGGAAAGACCCAACAAGCAGCTGAAAGAGTCAGATGCAGTTATTTGCACCCAACAAATAGACAGAAGCAGCTGACCCCTGTTGAATTAGAGAAGCTGAGGAGAAGGCTGATACTGTAGGAGGCCCAGCAGTCTTAATTAATCTGGGCCTCTGAGATCTTTCAAAAACTGGACCACTAAACAGATACACCAGCTGATATGAGGACATCAACACACATACAGCAGAGGACATCTGGGTCTGTGTTCATTCAGAGATGATGCACTTAACCCTCAAGAGACTGGAGGCCCCAGGGAGTTTAGAGGTCAGGTGGGGTGGGGGTGAGGGTAGAGACATCCACGTGTAGACAGGTGGGGAGGGGAGGAGGTGTGGGATGTGGAACAGTCAGGGGTGGATGGAGAGGGGAGGGAAATGGAATATGGAGTGTAAAAATGGATTACAAATAAAATTAAATTTGAAAAAAGACAAACATCAGAAAAAATTTTCATTTTATTAATTTATAAATGAATTATAAAACACCTGTAATATCATATTCAGGAACTGTAAACTGGAATATCAAATATTGCAGTACAGAAGTCAAATTTAGGTAAGTAATGCAAAACTTGTTTTGTGGTCCAATTGATTAAATATACTCCAATTGTTTCTTCAGACATTAAAAGAACACTTGTCAGTAGGGAAGCAATATGTATTTTACCTGTAGTATTTTAGAAACAATTCCATGAAAATATAAAAAAAGCTACAATTTAGATGCCTGTGTATTATTATTATTATTATTTGTATTTTTTAGGATAATTATAATAGCTTATAGCAATAGACTGATGTGCAAGTGTGGTTATTTTGGACCTGTCTTCATAGTTCTGCACTGAACATCCACTGGCACATTTATATATATATATATATATATATATATATATATATATATATATATATATATACTTAATTTTTATTCTTACCTTTTTACAATATCTTCTACATGTTACATGTTTCAGATTATTTTCACATGTGATTTTATTACTTCGGAAATACGTTGCCATTCTTTTGTGTTTCTCATTTTTGTTTGTTTGGTTTGGGGGTTTTTGTTTGTTTGTTTGTTTTGTTTTTTGTTTTTGGGTTTTTTGGCAAGTATAATGGAGCTCCAAACCAAATGAGAAGTAAACTCCTTAGGCCTGTAGGGCAGCGTCACCACTGATTCTCAGTGAGGCAGGTGAGATTCCAGACCAGACTGGGACTGAGCTCTAAATTCATCATGCTTTGTGTAGGTGGAGGTCAAGAGGCCTGGGAGGAACTCAGGTGCCTCCAGGGCACCCTAGACTAGCCCACCCACTTGCAAAAGGCAGTGCTGATCTCCTATATACCCTGGCCTTTCTTGAAGAGCGGTTTTCAGGGAAAATGTCATGAAACAGAACAAAACAGAAATTCCTTTGTCCTAAGGAAATAGAAGCTCAGGGAGGGGATGGGGACCTACTCAAGACCAGCATGGAAATTTCTACACTCTGGAATATTATGTGTTCTCCTACTGGTCTGAGACAAGCTATCCAGATGGAACCTCACTCAGTCTCCCTGAACAGTCTGACATGGTGCAGTGTGTGAGAGAGATATAGCCACAGGTCCGAAAAGGCAGGGCTCTTTGTCCCTAAGAGAAAAGGCTGTGTGGGTCATGTCACAAGGCAGTAGTAGAGGTGGTTATGTAGCTCACTTGGAATTCCTTATCTATGCATGAAGTACTGGAATTCATCCCCACCACTGCAAAAAACAAGATATGATTGTGCATACTTACCATCTCAGAGACCTTTGGGTCAATGTAAGGATTAGAAGCTCAAAGTCATTTTACATTTTGAGACAAGCATTAGCTACAAGAGACCTTGTCGAAAATAAAAGAGGCAACACAGTTTTTATCAATAATGTCACATTTAGTGCCAAACACAAAATCAGGAGTGATTTAGACATACTCCTAACATGTTCAGTAAATTATTTTTTTTTCCTTATACACTATTCAGTTTCTATCCAACTCTTCTTGAAATAACATAGGTAATTTGTTTAAGATAGATATAAATTTTAAGTATGGAGTATGATCAAAGAAGTAATTTATTTGAGAACTCCCTGTCTATCCTAAGCACACTGAATTTCTATTTCTGATATAATGACTTGATTCTACATCATACACACAGTCCTTTTATTGCAAATGAAATTGAGTGCATTCATTGTTGGGCAACAGACATGCAAAATTAATCTATATATAACTTGAACATGTTATGCGCTTACTACATGTGTTTTTGGGAGAATACATTTTGTAATTGGTTTATAATATTGAAAAGATCAAATTAGGTATATGTGAACAATTTGAACTTTTGTGATGGGTAAGAGTTATGACTATGTCATAAAAATTACCCATCACTATATCATAATTAAACTATGTACATATGAAGAAGGCTTGGCTTGAAGAATTCATAATCTTATTTGCTTATCTTTGGGCTTTATGTATCTTCTAGTCTTTTACTTTTGAAAGTTTGATTATATCTTCCAGGTTGATATTCATTGAAAGAGTCTGACTTTCTTATACTGGAAAATCTACATTTTTCTATGGATTTAGACAGCATTTCTCCCCTATATTTCTCTAAATAACCTTACTGTAAATTTATGGGTTTCCTTCTCATTTTAAAAAATTATATATCCAGCACTTTGCTTATTTTTAGGTTGTCCTGTAGCATATCTTACCTCTACATATGAATATTTGCACAAATTGGCATTTCTATGCAAATTGCACACATTGGAAAATAATCGTCTTTTATTTTTGTCCTGCCTAGAGCAAAAATACTTAAGAAAAGTACATATTTACCAGTATAAAATATTCCTACAAAATGAACTTAAATACCTTATCACAAATAAGTATGCATTACATTGACTGGAAAAATTATATTATAGATCTGGCCAATAGATTTTTTAAATAAAATTCCAGATACTGATTATATTATTATTGTTGTTAGCACATATTTGCACTCTAAGTTAAAATATAAAATCATTAATTAGTTCTTTTTTGTGTCTTTATAATTACTTTATTCCTTTTTTCTACTTTTGTACCTCCAAACTTTCCCATATGTCAATCACTCTTTCCTTTCCCCAAATTTATGACCCCTATTTTCATTAATTATTGTTACATTTGCATGTGTATATGTATATGCCCGTGTATGTGCACATGTATTCCTTAATATAACATACTCAGTCTGAAGGATATTATTTGCATAAATGTTTTCCATGCTAATGATTTGTTATTGGCTAATAAACTGGTGTGCACTTCCCTAGGTAAGACTCCTGCTCCCACTCTCAGCTTTCCTTATTTGGCTGTTTTTCTTTCTGAAGGTTGAAACCTCATGGGCTCCCTTGTGTACTTTGGCATGTCAGCTCCTGTCCTAGCTCAGCTCATAAGGGGATACAGGACAGCTTACTAACCCCAAATTTACCAACACATCTGCAAAGCTTTCTACAAACAGGAAAGTTTCCCCTGGAGAAAGTTAGATATAAAGTTCCTGGATAACTCAAACATATAAGCTGTTTACCCTTATTCAGCAAATCGACTTGCATGTCTATTCATGCATGGCCTATTAAAACAGCAATATTTGCTATTATAAATATCAAGGCATAACCAGATGCAATTAGGCAATGGTGATTTCTTTAAAAGCAGGAAAACATCAATATATAAAAGAATAATTTTTGACTGTACTTCATTTACAAGACAATATCTATGCAAATGTGCTGAAGATAGCAGTTGGGCATCTAATGTATGAATAGTAGCATTTGCTATGTAACTCAGAGATTCACCTTTGTAACTGTCCCAAATCTCTTCTTCAATGGTCCTATTGTGTGGTGTTGGGACCAGAGCTGACACTGGAGTACCACTTAAAGATCTCATACTACTCCAGATGCTATCTATGTACTTATCAGTTTCAAGAGGGTCCCAACATAAATTCTTCTAGGTATTACCTGATTGTGTTACATATGAGGTGTCTAAAGGAATGCCCTTGTTCCCACACTGGACTGAATCAATATTCTTGTCTTAGGAGATATAGCTATGGGAAACAGGAAGATTCTTGAAGACCAGAATGTATAAGTATCCTTTCTAGAAAAGTGTGAAAATTTATCCATAAATGTTAAAATTCATTTGGTATGAACTATGTTAACTATGATTCAAAGCAATTGTAATATAAGCCTGGGTGCTGAGCAACCATGCCAAATTTAGAATGTCTAGGGAAGAAACATTCTGGGGGGAAAAAAAGAAAGAAAGGAAAAGAAAAGAAAAATCTAAGAAAGTGAGTCTGACTGAAAATATGATAGTATAAAATTAGGTCATGTGAAAGAAATTGAAGCTATGCAGCTAATAGGAAAGGCATGATGTAGGTGCCTCTTGCAAATTTGACCCATTGTAACCTGCCATGTTGGTTTTCAGAGCATTTGAGGCTGTTCTGCATTGCTCTCCATCAGCTGGATGCTAGCCATCATCACTCTTGAAAGCAAAGTTCTGTCCCAGCTGGCAAAGGCTAGACACCAGATGCATTTCTTATCTCAGTTTTGGCTCCAGATACTCAAATCAAAGTAGCTATAGATAGATAGCTGTAGCAATATTTTTAAATCAACATTTTCTATATTCTTAAAGGTTGATGTAGTTTTTAATAATGAAGTTTGGAGACAAGGTGAAGGGGAAAGTGCAGTGAGCATACAGTACATGAACAGCAAGAGAAATCGTTGTACCCGGCCAAATCTCTACCACATCAGGAAGAGAAAAATACTCTTAAAGTTGAAAGTAGAAGACCCTGATTTGGGTGGTAGGGAAAAGTATGTAAGTTGTATCTATTTGTTTATTCAGGGGTACTTACTGCTTCTTCAATGTTTGCTTAATACCAGAAACTATTGGTGAGAAACTTAATGCATAGGATGAGATCTCAGCGTAGTTTTGAGGAAGGGTCGAGCTCCCAATTATGTAAACAGGGACAGGAAAAGACATTTGTGAGCTTTTCAAAAGCTCAGAGGAGCACAACAATGGTCATTCAATATTCAGGTAATACATTGTGAAAGGGTAGAAGAAAGACAATTGGATAAACCAGATGGTATCTTAGAGCATTTAGCTCAAAGTGGCAGAAGTTTAGTATCTTTGTCATTAGCACACCTCCTTTCTGTGGAAAACAAAAACAAAAACAAAAACAAACAAACAAACAAACAAAAAACAGGAGTATTGTGGATACTCTTTTAAAGAGAAGATAGATGGGTTTGTATTTTACAACTGGAAGCTATTAAACTGGGGAGCCAGTTCATGGTTTATTATGATTCCAAGGAAGCAAGCAGGAAAAAAAAAAGATATTCAGTTAGAGGAAAAGGAACACACATACCCTAATGTTGACATTACTGATAACGGCCCTAGATCTCAGGAAACACAAAGGAGAACATGAACTGTTAAAGGAAATCATTTTTGAGTGATACCCATGTAACAGAATGGGAAGATTAAGAGGAGGTTTACACCTATGGGTTGATGTGAAGCGGGATAGAGATCATAAACTCATTGATTTCTGATGAGAAATTATTCCACAGAAAGAATCCACAGGGTTTCTCTTTCTCCAAAACCTCACCAGCATCTGCTGTCCCCTATGGATTTGTTTGTTTGTTTGTTTGTTTGTTTGGTTTTGGTTTTTTGAGACAGGGTTTCTCTGTATAGCCCTGTTTTTTGTTTTTTGTTTTGTTTTGTTTTGTTTTTCTTAGCCATTCTGACTGGTGTGAGGTAGAATCTCAGAGTGGTTTTGATTTTCATTTCCCTGAATACTAAGGATGTTGCACATTTCTTTTTTTTTTTTTANTTCTTTTGTGAATGGGTTACTTCACTCAGGATGATGGCCTCCAGATCCATCCATTTGCCTAGGAATTTCATATATTTATTGTTTTTAATAGCTGAGTAGTACTCCATTGTGTAAATATACCAAATTTTTTGTATCCATTCCTCTGTTGAGGGACATCTGGGTTCTTTCCAGTTTCTGGCTATTATGAATAAGGCTTTTTTTTTTTAATTAGATATTTTCTTTATTTACATTTCAAATGCTATCCTGAAAGTTCCCTGTATCCTGCCCCTCCCACCCTGTTCCCCTACCCACCCATTCCCACTTCTTGGCCCTGGCATTCCCATTTACTGGGGCAAATAAAATTTGTAAATCCAAGGGGCCTTTCTTCCCAATGATTGCCGACCAGATCATCTTCTGTTACTTATGCAACTAGAGACAAGAGCTCTGGGGGTACTGGTTAGTTCATATTGTTGTTCAACCTACAGGGTTGTAAACCCCTTCAGGCTCTTGAGTACTTTCTCTAACTCCTTCATTGGGGACCCTGTGTTCCATCATATAAATGACTGTGAGCATCCACTTCTGTATTTGCCAGGCACTGGTACAACCACAAAAGAGACACCTATATCAGGGTCCTTTCAGCAAATTCTTGCTAACATATGCAATAGTATCTGGGTTTTGTGGCTGATTATGGGATGGATCCCTGGGTGGGTAGTCTCTGGATGGTCCATCATTTTGTCTAGGCACTAAACTTTGTCTCTGTAACTCCTTTTATGGGTGTTTTGTTCTATATTCTGATGAGGAATGAAGTATCCACCCTTGGTCTTCTTTCTTTTTAATTTTCTTGTGTTTTGCAAATTGTATCTTGGGTATTCTAAGTTTCTGGATTAATATCCAATTATTAGTGAGTGAATATCAAGTGACTTGTTTTGTGATTGGGTTACCTCACTCAGGATGATATCCTCCAGATACATCCATTTGCCCAAGAATTTCATAAATTCATTGTTTTTAATAGCTGAGTAGTACTCCATTGTGTAAATGTACCACATTTTATGTATCCATCCTCTCTTGAGGGACATCTGGGTTCTTTCCAGCTTCTGGATATTATAAATAAGGCTGCTATGAACATAGTGGAGCATGTGTTCTTATTACCAGTTGGAACATCTTCTAGGTATATACCTAGGAGAGGTATTGATGGATCTTCCAGTAGCACTATGTCCAATTTTCTGTGGAACCTCAGGAGTGATTTCCAGAGTGGTTGTACCAGCTTGCAATCCCACCAACAATGGAGGAGTGTTCCTCTTTCTCCACATCCTCGTCAGCACCTGCTGTCATTTGCATTTTTGATCTTAGTATTCTGATGGAGTGAGGTAGAATCTCAAGGTTGTTTTGATTTGCATTTCCCAGAAAATTAAGGAATTTGAATTTTTTTCAGGTGTTTCTTAGCCATTCAGTATTCCTCACTTAAGAATTTTTTTGTTTAGCTCTGTGCCCATTTTTTAATGGGGTCATTTGAATTTCTTCCAGCTTGTTGAGCTCTTTGTATATATTGGATATTAATCCCCTATCAGATTTAGGATTGGTAAAAATCCTTTCCCAATCTGTTGGTGGACTTCTTCTCTTATTGACAGTGTTTTTTGCCTTACAGAAGCTTTGCAATTTCATGAGGTCCCATTTGTCATTCTTTAGGTACTTCTCAGCTATTCTGTAATCCTCAGTTGAGGATTCTTTGTTTAGCTCTGTATTCCAATTTAATAGGGTTATTTGGTTCTTTGGAGTCCAACTTCTTGAGTTCTTTGTATATATTCGATATTAGGCCTCTAACAGATGTAGAATTGGTAAAGATCTTTTCCCAATCTTTTCCCAATCTGTTGGTTTCCTTTTTGTCCTATTGGCAGTGACCTTTGCCTTATAGGAGCTTTGCAATTTTATGAGGTCCCATTTGTGGAGAAAGAGGAATACTCCTTCAGTGCTGGTGGGATTATAAGCTGGTACAACCACTCTAGAAATCAGTTTGATGGTTCCTCAGAGCTTTGGACATAGTTCTACCAAAAGATCCACAATACCACTCCTGTGCATATACCCAGAAGCTGCTTTAACATGTAACAAGGACACATGCACCACTATGTTCATAGCAGCCTTATTTATAATAGCCAGGCACTGGAAAAAACCCAGTTGTCCTTCAACAGAGGAATGTATACAGAAAATGTGGTGCATTTATACAATGGAATACTACTCATCTTTAAAACCAATGAATTTATGAAATTCTTAGGCAAATGGATGGAATTAGAAAATATCATCCTGAGTGAGGTAACCCAAATACAAAAGCACACACATGATATGCACTCACTGATAAGTGAATATTATCCCAGAATCTTGGAATACTCAAGATAAAATTCACAAACCATATGAAACTCAAGAAGAAGGAAGACCAAAGTGTGGATACTTTGATCCTTCTTAGAAAAGGGAACAAAATACTCATAGAAGGAGTTACAGAGAAAAAGTATAAAGCAGAGACTGAATGAAGGATCATTCAGAGACTGCCCCACCTGGGGATCCATCCCATATACAATCACCAAACCCAGACACTTTTGTGGATGCCAACAAGTGCTTACTGAGAGAAGCCAGTTATAGCTATCTCCTGAGAGTCTCCACCAGTGCCTGACAAATAGAGAGGTAGGTACTCACAGCCATCCACTGGACTGATCACAGGGTCCCCAGTGAAGGAGCTAGAGAAAGGACTCAAGAACCTGAAGGGGTTTGTAGCCCCATAGAAGGAACAACAATACGAACTAACCAGTTACCCCAGAGCTCCCAGGGAATTAATCACCAACCAAAGAGTTCACATTTTTGAACTCATGGCTCCAGCTGCATATGTAGCAGACAATGTCCTAGTTGGTCACCATTGGGAGTAGAGGCCCTTGGTCCTGTGAAGTCTCTATACCCCTGTGTAGGGGAATGCCAGGGCCAGGAAGCAGGTGTGGGTGGGTTGGTGAGCAAAGGGAGGGGGAGGGAATAGGGGGAGGTCGTTTTTGGAGGGCAAAGGAGAAAAGGGGTTAACATGTGAAATGTAAATAAAAAATGTTCGATTAAAAATAAATAAATAAAAGTGAAAGTGCATTAATAAATAAAAAATTTCTACAGGAGAAAAAAATTAAAAAAATAATTCACAGGGTTTTGTTTACTTGTTCATTTGCTTTACCTGCCGCCTTATTATGTACCTCTTTTTCTCAAAATTATTAAATTGTTCAAGAGAAAGGTTTTTCAACCATTAATCCAAGTCTTCAGGAAGTTATTATAATACCACTTGAGTCTGTAATGTTTAATTTTTAAGTCAGATAATAATAATTTATTTTAATTTGCTCAAAATTTTAAAAGAAAATTTATTGAATTAATTTAATAAACAGTAAATGTCTTTAATGGAAATAGAAATATTTTATAAATGCACACATTACATACATAATTTATACAGTTATATATGTATTGAATACTACAATATTAAATAAATCCCTTTACATAAATATTTATATAATATATGCATATTTATATGCCCAGGAAGAGAATAGAATGAACCCATGGTAATTTACAAATGCTCATAAAATGAAAGATGTTGTACCGGTAATCATTTTCACTGAAATACATACACATATCATTCTTAAGATCATGTTTGGAAGTTTGGTTTTTTGATAATATTAATTAACCACAAATGTCGTGAAAATGAATTTAGTTTCAATATTCATAAAAAAATTCAGAGAGCTTTCCAGTTCCTTTACTTTTTTCCCTCCATTTATTTATTCATTTACTTATTCATTCATTCATTCATTCATTCATTCACTTTATATCCTGGTCACAGCCCCTCCCACCCCCAAGTCCTCCCATCACACAGTTCCTCCTGCTATAGCTCCTTTGCAAACTTCTCTTCTCTTGTATATTTTTAGCACTTGTCTGGAAAACTCAGTTCAGACTCAGAAAGACTTCAGGTGTTGTTTTCTTTTCTTATTAGATTAAAGAAATCTATCTCTGATATGTTTATATAAAATTGTATTTATATATCTCACATGGTTTATTACAATTTATCTTATGTTCCTGTGGTACTGCTTATGGAAATTAAATGAGGATGGCCTTTAGGCAACTTTCTAGTGAGACAAGAAAGCAAATTTATGTGGGTATATTGTTTCTGCAGTTTCTGAGCGAGTGAGTTACTGAAACACATATTATAAATGGCCTTTCTTTATTTTCAACTTTGTACTCTCAATTATTGTTTTCTGAAGCAAACGTTTCTTTTGAATAATGAAGAATTATTTGTTTTAATACTAAACAATACTAAAAGGTTACTCAGAATATATGAAAAAAGTCTGGAGTTTCTCATAAAATTCTGTTAGAGAACTTGCTGAAAATAATGTAAAACTATTTACATCATTTAATACTCATAATGTTACTATGAGTTTTAAAAGAGTAGAAATATTAGTTGTACAGCTGTCATCAAACATTCTAAGAAATATTTTATTAAGAACATTGTTTGTTTTTTTTTTTTTGAATGGCTAAGATCAAAAATTCAGGTGACAACAGTTGCTGGTGTGGATGTGGAGAAAGGGGAACACTCCTCCATTGTTGGTGGGAATGCAAGCTTGTTCAACCACTCTGGAAATCAGTCTGGCGGTTCCTCAGAAAATTGGACATAGTACTACCAGAAGATCCTGCAATACCTCTACTGGGCATATATCCAGAAGATAT
>LR751457.1:32092-169554 GCA_902729485.2 Mus minutoides | reverse complement strand
CAATGTCTCGGATGGTGTGTAATAGAATCAAATTTGTAGTTGATAATAGAAGCTCAGTGGATTTGTGAATAAGTTATTGTAATGACTTTTCCAAAAGACTGTTTTGTGCAAAGTGTTTACTGAGCATGATGGGAGAAAAATGTCAAAAAAACCTCTACTTAGCCCAGATTCAACAGGGTATATACTATATATATTATTACAGTATATATATTTATGATATATTTATACTATATTATGATATTACACACACATGTATATGTGTATATATATATATATATATATATATATATATATATATATATATATATATATGTATATGAATATTCCCAAGGGTTGTAGATTTGCATGGCACCCAAAGTCCTTCTAGCTGGGAGGCAGGAGTACTTACAGTGCTCCCTAGAGCTAATAGAATCTAGCTTGTTCTTAAGGAATACAGTCTATAATAGCAGTATGTTTATGAATATTTTTTGTGTGTGTTTCATGTGTGTATATATATGTGTGGGTATGTTTTTGTGTGTGTATGTGTGTATGTGTTTGTGCACGTGTGTATGTGTATATACATGTGTGTGTATGTGTGTGTATATGTATGTATGTGTGTGTGTTTTGGGTGCATCCAGGCTGATGTGACAGCTGGAGTAAAGTAAAAGTGGATGTGGAATCTCCTGGACTTAATTACAAAGCAAACCGAGAGTTCAGGCTTGGTGTAAGGTATGTGTAAGGTATGTGAGGGAGAAAGGGCAAGAGAGAAGGTTGATGGGCAGTCATGACTACACTACAGATTGCTGGCCAGGGTAAAGCAGCTTATATTTTAGCTAGTAGTGAATTTATAGAGAAATAGTGGTTTGTACAGTCATGAGTAGTGTTCGATTCTAAAATCTTAAGGGTCACTGATCACTATTTTTGGTTCTTAGAAATTGCTGATTTGATTATTCCGATCACAAATCCACAAGAGAATGTGTAATGCTTCCTATATATGTTTTTTTGCCCCCCCCTTTTTTCTTTTAGCTTCTGTAACATGGAAAGGGAGATGAAGATGACTACATATGGCCAGTCTATGCCATGAACACAGCAGCTGCTTTGGCCCATAGACCCTCAGAAGTTGGCAGAAAAATTTAGCCAGTCCCTTGTAGCTGTTTTTATTTTTTTCTTGCTTGTTTATTTTATATCTTGTGTTTTGTTTTCATGTTTGTGTTATACCCTTCTTATTATTCTCCTCAGTCCCTTCTTTATCAGTTGTCCCCCTCCTGTCCAGTGTTTTCTTAAAAACTCAGACCATGTGTTCTTTCTTAGGACTTCGCCAGAAACCTCCCTTCAACTTCCCCATCTCTGACAGGCAGGGCACAATCCCAACCACACCTGGCTCCTCATGATTCTTTCAGGGCATGGCAGTTATCTTTAATTGTAAGAACTGATAAATCGTTTCAGCCACTGGACGTTCTTCTACAGCACTGGTGACACTGACTTCTTAAGCTCCCCCTACATCTGTGGAGGGCCAGAGGACACAGGCTTGTCGTAGGATTTTCAAAAATCAGAAAATGTTTCAGTTGTATTGAATGGAGTTTTTTGCTTCTTTTCTCTAGTGTGCCTTCTATTCTTTTCCTTCTGAATGACATAACTGTTTGCACATGGTGATTTCACTGGTACTATCCCCATGAGTACTGGCTTGCAGATCAAGATTCTTCAACACCTAAGAGTGTGTCTATGAACCTTCTTCCACTGGCCACTTCTCTCAAAATGTGCGATTGTCTGTGAATTGCTACACGTGGCTGAGTAGATCTGAAACAGCAGCTACTAATCGCCATCCCCATACTTTTGGAAACAATGTAAAATACGTGCCCAACCCTAACAAAATTACAGTTTAAAAAAACTTTTCTTTGGGTGAAAATTTCTCCCCCCTAAATCAAGCTACATTATGTGGCTCCTTGATCTAGCTTCAAGGGAGCCATGCTTGAAAAAGATAATGCTACTAATTTGGTATAGTTTTGAATTTTATTCACATGCAACCACATCTTCTTAAAAATAGTTCAAATTACCTTAGACCTTTTCTTGAATTTAAAATTAGCTTTATCAATGCACCTATACCTTGCAATATGTGCCCTATAATTACTTTGGGAAAATAACATTTTCATCTTTGTCTATCTCTATGTATTTTATAGAATACATACATATTCTCTTTGTATTTGTGTGTTCTCTTAGCTCTCTATGATTACATAAATTTGCGCCCTTCTGTATCTTTTTAGAAGCTAAAATATGGTTCAGTAAGAAATCATAGAAAAATTATCTGATTCAAATTAGCTAGTGTTTCTCCCTTTTCAATAAATTTATACCCACTTTTCTGATTCTAATGATTTTCTTATAACCCCTTTAAAATGTTCTCTAATATTTTATTCTAAAAATGTCCTTACTTTGTTGTTTGGAAAGACGTGGAGAGTGGAGCAGTCTTGCAGATAATAGCCTCATGTATTTCAGAACCGGAGACATCTAAAAGGAAAGAGAGGGTCCTACTGTATCCCTGCCCTCTTCCCACCAAGGTCAATCAGCTCAGCACGGTGGCTTCCAGCCAACAGTCTGAAATCTAGTTTTATTTTCCTCCTGTTAGCAGACTATGTCTCTATTGTGTTTCTCAGGGCCCCTTAAGGCTGTTTCTAGGCATAGGTGAGAAACAAAACAGAAGGGGCCGGATGTAGATAAAGGATTTCTTAGGAAGACAAAAATCACACTTAAAGTGCTCAGAAGCCAAGTCCCCAACAAAGGGCACATGCTAATTAGTCTTTATCTGGAACCTGAGCTAGGGAAGTGCTGATGTCATCTCCATGGGGACTCTGTCCTTAGCCTCCAACTGGAGTTTGGTGGCATGGATCCCAAGTTACAGTAACCTTCCTTGATACTTAGCCTGGACCTCACTAGAGTTTATGGAACAGTCTTTTTGATGTCTGTTTTATTACTTAAGGGGTTCCCCATTCCTGTTCTTTAATCTGGTTTTCAACCAGGAGGCAGAGAGAGCCCCAGATGTGAGATATTCATAGTTGGGAGAAAGTTCAGGCTATCTGCATCAGACTACTCAGGATGGATGAGAGACTTCATTCCCATTGCCTGAAGCTTCACAGGATTGGCTTTCTCCCCACCTTAAGTTAAAATAGCTTTTAGGTGTCAATTAAGTCTACAAATAGTAAAATTTAAAGCACAATCTAAAGAAAATATTTAAAAATATGCCCGATAAACTTTGCAGCTACAATTTACAGAATGGTTATTATTCAGATAAAAATAAGAGCGTGTAAAACTTCTGAACTATCAGTGAATCCTTTGTGGGAAAGAATTTCAATACAGCATATGACATTTCAATCCTGAATAGTGGTGTTTTCCGGCTCTGAAGTACTTGACATAAATTTCAATGGAAATGAACCGTTTATAGCCTTCAGCTGGATAAGTTTACTCGCCAAAGTAAATATTACACACTGAGTTTTTACTTGTAAACAATTTACATGAACATCTCTTTCATTTCCTTTATTAGAAGGATTGACAAATTTTACCTTCATAAAATCAATAACCTAATTCATATTATATTGAATATGAATTTAGAGAATGAAAGTATATTAACTCATGACTCATACATATGCTATTTTTCCAATGAATTATTAACTTTAAAACATAAACACTGGGCTGGCAAGTTGGCTCAGCAGGTTAGGGTATTTGCTGCCACATCTGACCATCTCAGTTCAATCTCTTTAAAACCAGATGATGGTGAAAGGAAAGAACAGATCCCACAAGTTGTACAATTTCACATGCACACACAAACACACACACACACACACACACACACACACACATACATCAAGTAAATATATAAAAAAGTCCACTCCAAATTGGGAATAATTGAAACAAATTAATATGCATATAAATTTTTTACACTTATTTTTGTGCCTGTTTTTTGAGATTTTTGTACCGCATGTAGAGTCTGCCAATACAAAAACTTGCATCCTTTGGCATAACCTCATTAAATATGCATATATGTGAAGGGATTGTGAAGAAGTTAGCTTCAAGTTTTGTTTTGTCTCATTTAAATTCATAGCAACCATCTGTCATTGACATATGCTGGATCTCAGAAAACTTATTTTTATGAATCAAAAGGTTTACGAAAGCTTACACTCATGGTGTCATGTGTCAATAAAAACTGTTAATCCAGCAAAAGGCAGCCTACTGCAATTCACACTGATTTGGTAACAGAAAGGGAAGATTTTGTTCTCCAGAATTAGTACATGTAACTTGCAGGCAAGCTAACTTTCTAGAAAGCAATTCATTTTTCAAATGTGTGGACGCCTGATGACAATTCCGCCCCATGGCTGATCATGTCCTAAGTTTCAGTTCTGGTCTGTTTCAGCATCTCCAGTCTTCCTGTCAGTCTTCAGGCCAACTTTGTTGTGTTTTATTCTTTGAGCTAAAGAGAATGTTTTAGAGGGAGGGTCGACTTGAGCTGGAGGAAGGCTCAGGAAAGCTAAGGACAGGCATTGAGAACAACGTCTGGGTAGACTGAGATGACTGCAGGGATAAGGTTCATGTGCCCTGTTCTGCAAGTAGTGCTGTCAGCTACTTACTGATTTGCTGTTAAGAAAAGTTTTATCATGTTTAGAGATCATGAATGCATAGCACTATGTGAAAGATAAGTGTTTTTAGGAAAAGCCATGGTTTCCAGTGGATGGAGGTGTGAGGTATGAGGAGGCAGAGGACAGAGCATTCTTAAGGCAGTGAGATATCTCTGTCCAATGCTATAGTAATAGGTCCCTCTCCTTATACCCTTGCCAAAACTCATAAAGTGCATAACACCATGAGTGTTTCACTGTGTGAAAATAATAACTCTGTAAGATTCCGATGAGTCAGTGAAGGTTTACCAGTTCTGAAAAGTGCAACACAGAGTGCGTTGCTAATTGAGGATGCTGTGTATGTGTGTGTACAGGAGGTGTGGCAGAATTATTGGTATCTTTTCTGTGGGCTGGAAACAGCTAAAATGGCCTTAAAAGTAAAATAAGCATGCTTTCCATTCAGCTACAGAAATAGAAGGTCTAAATATATAGAGAGAGACTGTACTATTATTTTTCTCCCAATCAGTTTACAAAGAGAGATCTAGAGGTTCCAGTTCCTGATGGTGTGGCTTCATTGTTGTGGGTCTGTAGGAAGCAGGAATACATTACAGAGCAGGACTCCTCACTCATGGCTGGCTGGCATACCAAAGAGAAGTAAGAAGAGGAGTTCTACTGTATTCTTTGAGGTTCAGTCCCAGCCATTTAAAGACTTTCTACTAGGCTCTATATAGCTTCCTAAGGGTCCCATCATTTTCCAATAGGACTCCAGTGGAGCTCAAGCCAGTGGTTTTGGGGGGCATTCTAGATCTCACTGTATAGTTCCCACCTGGACATTCAGTGCCCTGAGTATTGGACTTTCTACTGTGGAAGAACATCCTCTCACTGATCAGAGATCTTTGGTAATATCCTGGGAGAATGAATCAACTTTCCTTCACATAGCTACATTGATGGATGTGACTGAGTTTGTTATCCAAGAGTGCATTCTTGCTGTCAGTAAGTGACTTGGACTAAAGGGTCAAGTGTTTAAGACAACTTCTGTGAGTCATTATACACTCGTCTCAGGGAGATTCGGTGGCATGATATTAGTGCATCAAAAAGAAAAAAAGAAAAAGAAAAAGAAAACATTTTTCTTGCTGAGAACACAGTATATGGCATAATATCATGAAATATGAAGATTTTTTTAAAAAGGAAGCCATAATAATACTTCAAATTTAGTATTTTTTTATGTGTTAATAGAAGCAATTTATCCTTACATAGAACACTAAGAAATTTTATAAAAGTGGAAGGAACTAACCTAAATGAGCAGATTTCTAAAATCTTACTGATAAAACTGTACTACTACTACTGCTGCTGCTGCTGCTGCTACTACTACTACTACTAATTTATGTATTTCTCTTGCTCCTCCCTTGTCATGCATCTCTTATGTCAAATGGTGATTTTTGTGGGATGTTTTATTTCATATTCACTTTTTTCTACACATTGCGCTGTAAGATATAGGAGGCTTTTCTTAAGGCCTTAACATCATTCTAAACTTTACTGAAAAATTACACCCCTGGGCCAACACTTAATAGCAAAAATTTTCAACATTAAAATATTTTTAGAACTTACTTTCAATTACATGTGTAGTGACAATTTTGAGGATTCTGAGATTTTGGTTTATTTAAAAGAACACAGAAATGTTATAAGAATATGCTTTCATTTTAATCCCAGTTTTGGGGTTTTGGGGCTGCTTTGGACTGTTCAAAGCAGCTAACCATGATTTACCTTGTGCACTAGCAGAAGGGTGGTTTTGTCAGCTGCAGATAATTGATGCATCGTGTGACATTTGGAATTTGGGGAATTCTCAGAGGGTGTATAGATGCTAGGGCCCTGAGAGGTGGGTAGTTGCTGGTCATCTAGGGAAGATGGTTGTTAGTAGCCATGGTCAGAGAAGAAACAAAGGGAAAGAAGTTAGATTAAGGGATTTCTGTCTCTCTCTATCTCTGTCTCTCTCTGTCTCTGTCTCTCTCTCTCTGTGTATGTGTGTGTGAGTATCTCCCCTCTATCCTTCTTTCTCTCCTATCTAGTCTTAGGGGGTGAAACTGAGGACAAAGGGTGGGAAGATGAAGAACCCACAGAGCAACAAAGACCAGCTACAACATGTATGTGCGTGTCCATGTATTTGGTATGTGCACAATAGTGCGTGTGCCTGATGAGGCCAGAAGAGAGTCCTGGAGGCCCTAGAGCTGGGTGCTGAGAACCCTCCAAGGTGGGTACTGGGAACTGAACTTGGGGGTCCTTTAAGAGCAGTACACACTGTTGACCACTGAGTCACCTCTGCATCTCCAGACTTTTCACTTTAGGTAAAAAGTTTGATTAGATATGATTGTTTTGGAAGCAAGCATTCTCATCTTCAGAGACACTATATTATGGAAAAAAAGTTATTTTCCTATCAGTACTAGCACAACTTCAGGTCAGTATACTGACATTTTCATAATCTTCTTGTCATGTCCAAGACAAACAGAGAAGACAAGTGTCAGAGTGGAATTCAAGACACTTGTAAATGATATTTAGGGTGGATTCCATAGTCCCAAATCATAAATATTTATCGAGATTTTTTTCATTGTTCTGGTTTTCTCAATTAACTGCAATTTTGGCGTTGCCTTGGATTTGAAGTTTCTACAGTTTTCTGACAAGGATTCTTATTTTTATGACCAATTGGTCACGAGACTCCCAGGGGCCCATCTCTTGGCTTTGTGCTTTTCATGACATCCAAATGCACTCCATTGAGCTGTTCACATGACTGAATGCCAGAAGATACAACCGAAATAAAATATCCTGTTCTGGAAAAATAAACCACCCAAAGGACTTATGTGTCCTTCCTCATTTCTTTCTGTTTCTGACTTAGAGTTAAAATGTAAGCAAGAAGCAGGGTTGAATCCAAACTGAAACAACCCAGACTTGTAGGCATAGTAATTAAATTACCTAAGTTTATAGTACAGTCTAAGTGTGTTGTTTTATTTTTAATGCTCGACTCTGCTACTATTTCTATTTCTTCTAAATATATCTCAGCACCTTGTAAGTAATAGCAAATAAGATATATTAATCTCCTATGGGAGATTGGGGCAGAATATCTTTCTTATAAACAGACTCTGTCTATATAGATCTATCCAGTGTTTGCTGGGAGACATAACTGATGTTGTGATGCTATAAATAGCACATGTGCCCTAGAAATTGGATTTTAGGTTGGAGCAGAATTATTCCTCCAAACAAGTCCAGAAAGGTCTTTTCTAATAGAGAGGACTCAGAGGCTGCATGGTGTATCTTAGGCAACTAATACTTGTATATCAATTCCAACTGTAGGTGAGGCTCTGGCTCAGCCTTGGGAGTGGCAGGACACACAGGGGCCATAACCACAAGCAGGGCTGGAAAGATAGGTGGAGGTTTGAGGGGAAAGCCTACTACATATGTTGTTTTATATGCTTTTTCTTTTTTTTTCTTTTCTTTTCTTTTTTTTTTTTTGCTTCTACATAGTCTGTCTGATTATTGCAAATAAAGGCACACAGACACCAAAATACCAATAACTTCTTGTAGCTAGAACATGGGAAAGTCAGGATCACTAGTCACATTTTTGTTATGCCAAAGAGGTGGAGACTTTATCTTCCAATGTTTTTATTACACTAAAGGTCTTTGTTAAAGCATTGAAGTAGAACAGAAAAGGTTCTAACTTACTCTCAGGTTAACTCTTGCTTCTTGGCCAACACTAAAGACAGAAGAAACACATGGGGGTGCTGATACCTAGGGCCAACTACAAGGGGACAGTTCACCCTAAGAAAATCTGCTCGTTTCCTTACCACTGTTCTATGAAGACTTAATGCGACAGAAAAGGAATAGAATTTTTCATATACTAGGAACTAGGAAACAAATTTTGCACAGGTGTTAGCCACACACTATATGAGGAGGGCGGAGGGAGTCCTGCAAGGTCTTCTCACACTGAGGGACAGATGTTACAGGCATGAGAGTGAAGTAACTTCTGCAAATCTGTACCACCAATAACGCATGACAGGAATAAATGCACAGGTCTTGGCTTGAATACAATGCTCTTACTGTTCCGACCTGTTCCAGTGCTATCTTTAGAGATTATCTATAACATTTTAATAAGACCTTATCTTGAGTGAAGGGTGTGTGTGTGTGTGTGTGTGTGTGTGTGTGGTGTGTCTGTGTGTTTGTGTGCAGGGCTAGCTTGGTTTTGAATGCCAAGGAAAGTGTGATTGCAATTGCTCATTTCTATCTCTAACTGTTTGAAATACTCAGTGTGTCTGGACTTTTCCTACATATATCCAGGTCAGCCATATGTGAAATTAAAGTTAATTGTGCCTGAAGCAAAGCATTTGTAATCTTACTTAGAACTGTAACTTCGATTCCCATGTTTGTTCTTTATGTTGTATGCATTCAACGTTTACCTATTTATTTTTAGGTAGGAGATGTATCAACATTCTTAATCTTTGTCAAGTTCATTGGCAGGCCGATTTATAGGAGTGTTTGGTCAGTTGCTTAGGGGACAGAACCAAACAGCATCTTGGTTGTGTTATGTCGGGCTTTGTGGTTTTACAGTTTAGGAAGTCCAGTCCTTGTTTAATAGCATGCAACCATTGCTGCTCTCACAGTTTCCTTCTATATGCAACCAGTGGTTTAAAAAAATATTTGGAGGGGGACCAAGAAGCATCTAGACTCCAAAACAAAGAACCAACCCCACAGTGTAATCAATTAGGAATTATTTTGTTTCCACAACAACTAAACATTTAGGAATTATCGTTGGAGGACAGGAATCTGTTTGAGTGTGATTCAGAGTAAAGGTCCCAAGCCTCAGAGTCAGATCAGTTCATATGGAAAGCTGAGCTGTGATCTTTGCTGTTTGTTCACAAGATGAAGACAATAACAGCCAGCGTGTGTGGCTCTCCTGAGCGAGTCACAGAAACAAAATGGTATGGACATGTGCAGTGCCAGAACCAAGTAGGTGGTGAACATTATGTTCTAGTACTTCCAGCTCAGTTCCTAACTTCAAACACTACTAAGGCGTATCTGCTTTTAGGATATTCGATTAAGATATAGGAAAGAATTAAGGGAAGGACGTTCATATCGCATGAAATAGTTTAAAGTCACATTATCCTGTCTTCCCTCCAGATACGATCATATTCAACAAGGTGAAATATAACACAAAATGCGATTAATGGTGTTTGGTGAAACTCAGGAGACTGCTGAGTTTCAGCTTCCCTAGAAGGGGAAGAAGCCTGCCTCAAGCGGTTACTCCAATAGGACGGGGCCACAGAGCTGATGCAGCAGCTCCAGCAGAAAGAGCCATTATCTCCATGAGGGACATGGGTCTGAGCTCCATGTTTCTAAACGAACTAACAGGGTGTGCCTGGGAGAGAAGCTTTCTTAGACCTTCTTTGCTTCTAGCAATGATGAAGGAGTTGATACCTGTGGAACTGTGGGCTAGCACTTCAACCAGACTCCATGTCCCACTGTAGAGGAAACATGTAAGCAAGTACATGCACACATGCACACATGCACACACACACACACACACACACACACACACACACACACACACACACACATACACACACTCACCCTGTTCATTGGCTGAGGAAATCCAAAGCACAAAGATTCACATTATCAGAAAAAAAAAGAGCTATTATCTGGAATATACCCAAGAGCTGTGTATGAGAGATATAGTAACAATTGATCAGTGAATTAGTACAGACATTCCTAAAAAAATTGAAAATAAGACCTCAAGAGATGCCCCAGTGGTTAAGAGAAAGCACTGCTCTTGTAGTGGATCTGAGTTTGCTTCCAGCCTTCATGTTGGGCTGGTAACAACGGCTCAGTTGCATATATTTCCACACACACACACACACACACACACACACACACACTTAAAATAAATATTTATAAAAATAACCTCCAAAATAGAAATAACACATAATCTAGTATTTACCCAAAGACCCTCAGTCAACATATTATGGAGATACTTGCACATATATGTTTTCTCTTATATGTAAAACTTAGATTTAAAAATAAATGTACGTGTGTGTTTAAAAACTAGAAAAGTTAAACAGAAAAAAGAGCTCAGAAAAATATATATACTTTTTCTGCCTTCACCCAGAATATCAAGGCCTTAATGATTTCACAAGAGACTATTGCCAATTTTAAAGTGCTATGAAGATAATACTGATATCAGAATTTAATAAAGATTGTACTTAAACCAAGTGAGGCTGCTCTGCCATGGCTGGGTCCGTCAGTTCGCGTCAGAGATGTGCATAGAGAATGTGCACATTCACAGTCATTTCTGTAGTGTTCAAAACTAGTAAAGTGGAACCAGCCTAAATATCCTTGTATAGGTACTAGAAAGAGGAAGTATGGTATTAATACATTAAAAAAATGGAATTTTATTCAGTCCCAAAGAAAAGTAAAGGAATGACATTTAGAGGAAAAATTTATGGAAGCAGAGATCCATCTGTGGAAAGTGGGGTAAGCAAACAACTATTGTTTGTTTTCTTTCATATGAAGAATTTAGATTTTAAAATGTGTGTGTGTGTGTGTGTGTGTGTGTGTGTGTGTGTGTGTGCAGTATATAAAAAAAGGAAGGGACAAAAGGAAGGGATTGTCTGGAAGGGGAAAAGGAAAAGTAATGGGGTACTTGTGACATGAAAGAATGGGAGCTATGCAGGAAGGGAACCTGAAAGAGAGGTCTACCAGCACAGAATGGCATTCCAGTCTCATCTCCATTGCTTCAATAACCATCACAATGGCCATCACAAACAGAGGGGAGGAGAGAGCTTCAGCCTCCTTTAATTGGCTGCAGTCTATCAGCAAGGGAAGTCAGTGCAAGAACCCAAGCAAAAGAGAACCTGATGTGGAAGGCATGGAGGAGCCCAAGCAAGAGAGAACCTGAAGTGGAAGGCATGGAGGAGCCCAAGCAAGAGAGAACCTGATGTGGGAGGCATGGAGGAGCCCAAGCAAGAGAGAACCTGATGTGGGAGGCATGGAGGAGCCCAAGCAAGAGAGAACCTGAAGTGGAAGGCATGGAGGAGCCCAAGCAAGAGAGAACCTGAAGTGGAAGGCATGGAGGAGCCCAAGCAAGAGAGAACCTGATGTGAAGGCATGGAGGAGTGCTGCTTGCCGGCTTGCTCAACTGGGCTCCTGCTTACTTAGCTTGCTTGCTTTCTTATATACTTTTAAACTTTATTTTGAAAAATAATTTCTCATACAGTATATTTTAATCATGTCTTTCCCCTTCCCCAATTCTTCCCAGATTCCCTACCTCCTTACTCACTCAACTTTATATTTTTTAATCTTTCTTTTTTTTAAAACATGCAAGCAAGCAAGCATGCAAGCAAACAAGCAAACAATAAAATCTAAGAAACACAACCCCTGACAAAACCCACAAAAATGAAAATCAAAATAAACAAACAAAAGATCAACAAGACAAAAAAAAAAAAAAACCCAAGCAAAATGAGACAGAAAGTCTATAAAACTACCATTCAGTCCATTTTGTGTTATCTAACTACTCCTAGGCCTGGGGCACCCCAAATTGTGGTAATATTCTCAGAGAGACTTCATTGGAGAAAACTGACTTTTTCTTAGTGAGCCTAGTTTTCCTATGTGAAGATCATCTGCCTAATTAATACTGTACTGGACCCTCTTGCATCAGTTAACACAACTCCCACAACAAGACATGCCCACAGGCCAATCTGTTCTCCTCAGATGATTCTAAGCTGTGTCAGGTTGATAATTAAAGCCAATAGGGACAGATAACACATAAGTATAAAGATGCCATAATGAAATTCACTACTTTGTATGCTAACTTAAGAAAATAATTAAAAAGAGAAATTTTTAGGATAGTCACATTCATGCAAATAACTTCTGAAATTCTCAGTAAAATGTTGACCAATAGAGTATAGCACACATGAAAAAAAGGAAACCTTGGCTGGGCATGGTGGTAAATGCCTTTAATCCCAGCACTTGGGAGGCAGAGGCAGGAGGATTTCTGAGTTTGAGGCCAGCCTTGTCTACAAAGTGAGTTCCAGGACAGCCAGGGCTACACAGAAAAACCCTGTCTAGAAAAACCAAAAAAAAAAATAAATAAATAAATAAATAAATAAAAGGAAACCACCTGATTAAGAGTCTTTGTTTCCTAAATAATTGCTCAATAAAAGGAAATCTGTTAATATTATACTGAAGAAGAGCACATGAGTTTGTTAATGGATATAGAAGGCATTTGACAAAAATTTAGAGTTTATAATTGATTTAATAAGGAAGGAGGTAATGAAGTCATTAATTGCTGAATATTTTCTTAACCTGCTAAAGAGCATGTAATAATCCCCCAATCCAGTGTCATATTTCCTGGAGAGAATTCCAGAAACATTAAATCTAGAAAACTAACAATCATGCCCGTTATCACCATTAATATAATATTGTTCCACAGTAGTAAGCAATGCAATTAGAGAGGAGAAAGAAATTATATATGCACCTATATGCATTGGGACAGCTTTCAGTTGGCATCAGTAAGCTATATATGAAGTTGTGCTTAAGAGGGTCTGAAAGGAAAGGAAGAGTGGATCTAATAAAAATAGATTATATTTGTCTATGAAATTTCCAAAGAATAAATAAATTTAAAAACATGAGGTAACAATTAATGCTTCCATGATTATATATCATGATGATAAAATTATCAACTAAAATATATGAAAGAATTCTGTATAGTAGTAGCTGTAAAGATGATACAAAGATTAGTAGATTTTACACTTGCAAAAAAAAAAAAAGATTTAGAACAACCAAATCTACCACACCTGTAAAATAGGAAAAAAATTAACATTAAATCTACCAATAAGTGTGCAAAATTCTATATGTAAAAAACAATCAAAAACTTTGGAAAACCTCTGAAGTTCACCAGAGAATGCCACAATAATTGAAATAATACACTGTAGACATTTTCAACATGTTGTCAGCTTCTCTTAATTCTTTATATAAATTTATACCATCAGGAAAATTTTGGATCTAGATAGGCTGCTTTTAAGTTAATATGGAAAAATATGCATGCATGAATGGCCAGGAAAAACCATCAAAAGGAGAGAAAAGATGGAGGGATAGCTTCACCGGATATTAAAACATACTGTTAACCCCAAGTTATTAAGAGGATTTAGTCTGGGCATGAAGTGAATATTAGTGGAGTAAAATATAGAATACATATGTGAGTCAAGTTAGCCTATAATATTCATGGGAAAAATGTGATTTTTCAATAAGGTGTCAGCCAGCTAGCTGTCTTGAAAAAATAGATACATACTATTTTTTTACACTTTACTCTAGTATAATTTCCAAATGGGACATAAATGGATATGTAAGACATAAGCCATAAAACACTAGAAGACATCATAGAAAATTCTTTTCAATATTATCATGAAGAAAGACTATCTGACTATGATTAAAACCAGGAACCCCAGAAAATAACTAAGTCTTACTACATAAAGGAAAACTATTTCTGCATAGCCAAAATTACTACAAGAAACACCATAGGGATTTCTTTCATGTGTAGTATATACTACACATAAAAATTAATCTACTTAATATATTAAAGGCTTCAACACTTTCCTTCAATAAACCTAAGAATTCCACATGAAAAGAATGAAGACTCTGATCGTGTATTTTACACACAAGAAGTAAGACAGGGATGTCTACCTTGTCTGTGTCATATGCAGCTGTCCATCATCTCCTTAGTTTGGACTTAACAGTCAACTTATTTCTTTTTTAAACTCATTCTTTGAGAATTTTATATAATAGGTTTTGACAACAGCAAAACCTCTCTCCCATCTCTGCCCAGCTCCACTTCCCCATACAACCAACTTGATTTATTTCTTTGTATTTTGAACACTGGCTTCCCTTCTGGTCCCCTTTCACAGAGTCCCTCCTTCTTCACTTCTCTTCTGAGAGGTTAGGGCCCACCGTTGGGTATCCCCTCACCTTGGCCAGGCACAAAGCAAGTCTCAACAGATACCAGAAGATTGAAATAACCTCTTGCATTTTATCAGATCCTCATAGATGAAGGCTGGACTTCAATAACAACAGAAACAACAGAAAGCCCACATACTCATGGAAACTGAACAACTCTTTATTCAATGATCACTTGGTTAGGGAAGAAATAAAGAAAGAAATTGAAGACTTTCTAGAATTCAATGAAAATGAAGGCACAACATATCCCAAAGTTATGGGACACAACAAAGGCAGGACAAAGTTCATAGCATCAAGTGCCTTCATAAAGAAATTGGAGAGATCGCATGCTAGCAACTTAACATCACACCTGAAAACTCTAGAACAAAAAGAAGCAAACACACAGGAGAGGAGTAGAAGGCAGGAAATAATCAAACTCATGGCTGAGATCAAGAAATGAGAAACAATTAGAACAATACAAAGTCAACAAAACTAAGAGCGATTGTTCTTTGAGAAAATAAAAAAGATAGATAAAACTTTAGCCAAACTAACTAAAAGGCACAGAGACAGTATCCAAATTAACAAAATCAGAAATGAAAAGGGAGACATAATAACAGAAACTGTGGAAATTGAAAAAAAATCATTAGGTCTTTCTTCAAAAGCCTATACTCAACAAAACTAGAAAATCTAAATAAAATGGATAATTTTCTAAACAGATAACTCTTGCCAAAGTTAAATCAAGATCAGGTAAGTTATCTAAATTCTCCTATAACCACTAAGGAAATAGAAGCAGTCATTAAAAGTCTCCAAACAAAAAAAGGCCCAGGGCTTTTAGTGCAGAATTCTACCAGACTTTCAAAGAAGAGCTATTACCAATACTCCTCAAACTATTCCATAAAATAGAAACAGAAGGAACACTGCCAAACTCATTCTATGAGGCCAAAGTCCCCTGACATCTGAACTACACAAAGACTCAACAAAGAAAGAGAATTTCAGATCCGTTTCACTTACGAACCTTTACACAAAATACTCAGTAAAATTCTCATAAACGGAATCCAAGAACACATCAAAAACATCATTCACCATGATCAAGTATGCTTCATCCCAGAGATGCAGGGATGGTTCAATATACAAAAATCCATCAATGTAATACACTATATAAATAAATTGAAAGAAAAGAAATCCCATGATCATCTCATTAGATTCTGAAAAGACCTTTGACAAAATCCAATGCTGTTTCATGTTAAAAGTCTTGGAGAGATCAGGGATACAGGCACATGTTTAAACATAGTAAAGGCAATATACTGCAAACCAACAGCCCACATCAAATTAAATGGAGAGATACTTAAAGCAATTCCACTAAAATTAGGGGCAACTTGTTTTGTTTTGTTTTCGAGACAGGGTTTATCTGTGTAGTCCTGGCTGTCCTGGAACTCACTCTGTAGACCAAGCTGGCCTCAAACTCAGAAATACACCTGTCTCTGCCTCCCAAGTTCTGGGATTAAAAGCATGCACCACCACACCCGGCTCAACATTTTCTGCTCCATTAATACCAACTTTCAAAGCCCTAATATTCTTGGATATATGGTCTTTCACTGGAGCATGGCCAACTTACCAGGGTCTATATTCTCAGATAAAACTGACTCTCTCTCCAAGCAATTAACAATGCCAATAGTTCTACATCTAGGGGTGGGATATTAGTTTCAACTGCCCCTTTTCAAGCTAGAATTTGGTCTCATTTGGGCTTGCCTATGTCTTTACGTGCTGTTGTGACTGTTGTACGTCCACATGTGCAGCCTTCCTACTGTCTACAGAAGTCACCGTTTCCTCGTAGTCCTCTAGTGCCTCTGGCTCTTACCCTCGTCTCACTCCTGCAATGGTTCTTGAGCCTTGGAAGGAAGGGATGAAGAGCACATATTTCATTTAGTGCAGAGTATTCTAAAATCTATTTTCTGTATCTTGGCAGTTGAGGGTCTCTGCATTATTCACCATGGATTGCAAACAGAAGCTACTCCAATGAGGCTGAGAGATGCATTAGTTTGTGACTGTAGTGATAAGTCTAGGAGTTGGTTTAATGCTATGTCCATTTAGCAAGAGAATAGCAATAGGCTGCTTTTTGGCTTGATAATGGTGCTGGGTAAAAGTTTCACGCTGTGAAGCAGGACTTAAATCCAGTCACAGAATGGTTGGTTACTCCCATGATGTTTGTGCCAGTGTTACACTAGTGGGCAGGGCTTGGTAGCTCAGGCATTACTGTGGCTTGTAGAGATTACGAGTAGGTAAGATCAATGATTTCCGGGTAACATGCACAGTTCTTTCCAGCACTATGAAACTTGTCAGTAGGGATGAAGCTTCCAGGTCAATACAGCCTGATTTCTCCACATGGTAGGACTTACAGACATGGTGTCATCAAAATAGGGTCTTACTGTCAAATTCTAGACTGTGATCAAGAGCAAAGACAATAATCTTTGATGTTTTGGGTGTGTGGTACATCACAGGGCAACAACTACAAAAGAGGTAGTCTATTTTTGGCAAAGGGCTTTTTTATTATAATTATTTTTGCTCATGGAGTTCAATAGGGGAACAACATTATAGGGTAGGCCCATTTAAACTCTGTGCACATATGTTTCTACAGTAGTAGGTTTCCATATGACTGAAAGTCCACACAACTTTGATGCTATTTATCTCTCCCTTACTCTCTCTTTTACCCTGCCCTTCCCACCCAGTTTAACCCTTCCTGTTTCACTATTTCCTTTTAATCCTTTATACCTGTCCATTTTATCTCATAACATTTCCTCAAACTTGGTTTTCTCTTTGTTTCTTTTAGTGTGTATTTCATTTGAAAGAATGCATTTTATGGAGAAAGTGGCTATCCTCTTCATCGTTGTTTCTTTGCTGCAAGCAGAGTGCTTATGATAATCTTCTGTTCCAGTTATGCTGTTTCTTTTGCAGAGAAAAGACCCTTTAAGTGGTCTGAAAAATCATCTGTGTATATAAAAAAATTCATCATTGGGAATACTGAACTCCATAGATGGGTTAATTTTAAGGAATCAACAAGAAACCACACACATTCACCAAAAGACTGGGATGCATACAGTATGAAGCATCTTTAGGTTTTCACCAGCTTCAAGAGCAGGACATGATTACCTCATAGGGATTTAGAAGTGGTTTACTGAATTAGAAGTATCAGAAGAAGAATGCTTGCCATTAGAGATGTTAATTTTTCTTTTTTCTTTTGGCAGAGAAAACTGCTTCACTAATAACTTCTTCAGCGTTTTGAATGCTGTTCCAATCACTTTGAACTGTCTTCACTTCTTTCATCTGTGGCTTTGACTTTTTAAAATTTAATTAGTGGGATGAAATGCACAGGGCTCATTCGAGATCATATGAATGACTTCAGCATCTCATTAATATTCTCTGCTTTTCTTCATATTTTTGAGATTAAATAATGGTTATATTGTAAGAGATCTTCTAGCATCATTTGCACTTTCTAAGCTCTTTATTTATTTATTTATTTATTTATTTATTTATTTATTTATTTAATGTATGTGAGTACACTGTAGCTATCTTCAGACATGCCAGAAGAAGGCATTGGATCTCATTGCAGATGGTTATGAGACACAGTGTGGTTGCTGAGAATTGAATTCAGGACCTTAGGAAGAGTAGGCAGTGCTCTTCAACACTGAGCCATCTTTTCAGCCCCAGCTACTTTTAAAAAATATATAGCTGTCTTGTGGGAGGCTATACCAGTGCCTGGTAAACACAGAAGTGGATGCTCACAGTCAGCTATTGGTTAGAACATAGGACTCCCAAGGAAGGAGCTAGAGAAAGTACCCAAGGAGCGGAAGGGGTCTTCAACCCTCTAGGTGGAAGGATAACATGAACTAACTAGTTCCCCCTGCACTCATGTCTCTAGCTGCATATATGGAAGAAGATGGCCTAGTTGGCCATCATTGGGAGGAGAGGCCCCTTGGTCATACAGACTCTATATGCCCCAGTACAGGGGAATGCCAGGGACATTACGTGGGAGGGGGTGGGTAGGGGAGCAGGGCGGGGACACGGGGTGGTAAGGGAAAATTTCTGGATAACATGTGAAATGTAAATGAAGAAAATATCTAATAAAGAGAAAAAAATGAAAAAAAAAAACAAAAACCAAACAAACAAACAAAAAATATGGCCATACAAATGATTTATAGTTATATCACATACCAGTTTTCACTTCTGTAATAATTTCTTCAGCATTCACTTCTAATGGTATTACATATGTATCTGTATCTACTATGGTAAGCAGCTATATACAACCATAGGAACTTATGTATATGCACATTTTCTCCATTTGCCAGTTCTATAATGAATTCCTTTCTAAGTGGCTATAGTGACTGTTTTAAAGCAGTGATTTGTATATACTGTTTAAGACAGTTGCCTGTGACTGGGAGTTCATCAGTGAGGCCCACAATGAATAGTTGGAGATTCAAAATGTCACTGTAGCTTTCTCCAGAGCACTTGGTAATCTACTGTGGGAGGCTGTAAAGATAACATGGAACAGTCTACTGCTACAGATCCTTTTGTATTTCAGTAAGCTTTATAAAACAATTTCCAATCGGTGCTGCTTAACAGGGGAAAGAAACCTCATTTATTATTGATAGGTTTTGTGAGGCGGGGATCTCAGCTTAACTTAGTGGGCCTTCTGGCTCAGGGTTTCTCATAAGTCTACAAGAAAGTTGATGATTGGGCCCATGGCCATCAGAAAACTTGACCTACAGATGAACAGGATCCCGGGTTCTCATATGTCTGTTGGTAGGACTCAGTGTTCTGTGAGCACTGTGTACCCAAGATACTTGCTGGCTGTTGGCTGGAGGCTGCCTTCAGTCTATGCCAAGTGACTCTCTCTGTGGGGAAAGAGGATAATTTACACATCTACTTCTTGTGGTTGGCTTCCACCAGAGGGCAAGAGAGAGAATATAAGATGGCCTGTGGTCTTTTAGTAACCCAGCATTGCTGATGACATTCAATCATTTTATTCTATTCCATTAGAAACAAACACCTAGATCTAGTCCATTCCTAGTGTGAGGGGAGTATACAGAGTATAGTTACCAGGAGGTGGGGATGGTTGGGAGCCATTTTAGGAGATGCTGAGCCCACTTGGTAAATCAAATAGTTGAGACTTCATTCAGAAGAACGTTCTTTAATTCAGAGAAACTAGATGTTCTACAGGCTTTCCCAAGGGCTGCAAAATGAGTTGAATCATAATGGAACGTTTGATAAGTAAACAAGGAAACTAGCCTTCACAGCAAACATATTGTAAACAACAGAAAGGAGGTGGCCATTTTCTACACGCCTTTGGAGACAGTAACGTGAGGCATACCTGCAACTTCTCATTGGGTTTCTCATCCTGATGTGGTCAGGCACAGCTAAGGCACTAATTAGCAAACTCAAATCAGAATCTGCTTTTTGCTACATGGTTTTACTTCCTTCATGCTTGGGTATTTATGATATTTACACATATCATAGAGTATAAATGAAAGATCAAGTCACAGTTGATCTTTGGATCGTCTGTTTTAAAAAAATTAGGAAATCTGATTCAAGGACAGGATGGGAAAGAATTCTTACTGTGTAATAAAACTCGGTTTCATGAAAACAAGTAGACTTGTAGTTACGTAAAACTACCAAATGATCATAAATGTTTTAAAGTTTTTCCTTCTATCATATTGTAAAAATGTAAAATATTAAAAGACATGACTAAATAAGGATATAACTTGCCTAAATCTTCTCTGAGGTCAAAATTGGAATTCAATAAATCCTCTTAGGCATTAGGAAACGATTTTCTTTTTAAACTTCCCAGGTTAAGGTATTTTACTGCACTGTGGTAGAGGTAGGCAGTTACTTAGCTGTAACAACCAGAAAGCTATTAGGTGCCCTCAGCAGTATTTCCACTTCCTGCTTGTTCAGTCTACTGCAGGCCCTCTGTGCACTCCCCTCTCACTAAGGTCTCATGCCAATCCTATGCTACGCATGCAGGATTCTCAGATAAGGAAACGGGAAGGAATTTGACAAAACTCTGAAACAAACTTGAATGTGTGACAGAGTCTTGATTTCTACCGAAGTTGCCTAGAATCCAATCAAAAGAATAAACAGTGTCTTAGCTTAGACATTGAGCTAATAGGGTGGGAGGGGGATCTGTGAGAGCGCACTTCAGATCACGTGAGCCTTTTCATGGGAGGTCAGTAGATTTTTCCAGCAGGTTGTGGATCAGCAGCAATCAAAGTCACGTAAGTCAGTTGGCGGGGAGCTTTGGTTGGCCTACTCCCTCTTTTGGCGTCTCTGCTAATTGTTATTAGCTAATTGTTATTAATGGGTGCCTGTAGAACACACCTCAATTATAGGACTTTTGTTTGAGTACAGCGCAAGATGAAGAGAAAGCATCTCGTGCTCTTTGGAGCACAGGCTTTAAAGGGATGGCTCAATTCCATCAGATAACAGGAATGCTCTTCAGAGTGAAGGAGAGAAGTGTGGGAACTGGGAGCAGAGGTATGAAACCTTCACAGGTATCACTTGGTTATGGAGGGCTGATGGCAGTGATAGGAGAGGGTGCCACAGACTACCCGTTGTTTCTCCTCTGGAGCTTTTGAAAGGTCTTGGATCCGTGCCACGAACGTTTGTGGAGCCGCGCACTCCTGTCTTTGCCTCTGTAGCCTGTGGCCGTGTGCTGGTGGTTTGAGAGGACCTAGCGGATGCTTTCTCATTATCCTAACTCTATGATGCAGTTTGTCTCGTACTGAGAGTCCTTGGAAAAGACTCAACCAGAACATTGGAGGGACAAAAGGGAACAAAGGAACTAACTTACTGACCTTAAGGAGACGTAGGCAACTTCCAAATGTGGATGGTTTTTAATCTGCTAACTAAGGCAAGTACTCCAAACCTCTCCGTATTAGCAGAGGCATTTATATTTAAAGTGGGCATGCTCAAATCAATAATTCAGTTTTGTCTTCAATATTTACAATTATTCCAAATATTTTGCAATTTACTAGTCAGTGAAGATGCAAGAGTTAAGACATCTGCTTATACAAGGACACATGTAACTGTAAGAATATGCAAAGAAGATAAAAATTGATTATCTGAAGAAAAATAACCCAAATCAGGCTGTGCTTGGATGTAGGGGTTATAAACCCTAGTAGTATTTTGTGTCATTCAGTGAACAAAGATTCTTTTTATTGTGATGAAAGACTGAGGAGTAAGAAGGTGACATTCCATAGATGTGTGCCCTTAAGAGAGAGTAAGGAGAGATGTGAGAGCATTGGAAGAGAACACGGTATCTGGACGACTGTTTCCGTTGGATGCTAAACATTTAAACCATTGAAACTCACAACATCGACGGGTGATGCCTTAGATTGGTTCTTTGGATCTTGTCTGATGCTGAGAAATATCTATGTACTTTTATCCATGACCATTATAAACAAATGAATAACTTCAAACAGTCAATGGCACAAGCATGACTCCCAAACCTTCTTAAGTTGTGAGTGCAATGATTAGAAAATCTTTTAACTTCCTTTGTGTGGTGTGTGTGTGTGTGTGTGTGTGTGTGTGTGTGTGTGTGTGTGAATCTGTGTGTGTGCATCTGTGTGTGTATGTCCATATGTGCATGTGCATGCATATGTGTGCGTGTGTATATATGTTTGATGCATGTATCATGCTGCATGCATGTGAGTATGAGGGGGCATGCATTTATGTATGTGCATGCTGGACCAGGCCTGCATGTGAGATGTCTACCTTCATGTTCTTTTCACTTCCTTGAGACATAGAACCAGTGGCTCACTGTCTTGGTCACTCTAGCTGGTCAGAGCATCGTCAGAATCTGTCTGTCTCTGCCTTCTAATCTTGTGATCACAGGTCCCGGTGGCCATATCCAGCTTTCATGCGGGTGCTGGCAGTGTCACCTCTCTTCCTCACGCTTGCCTGGCAAGTATTCTTCCAGTCTTCCAGCCCCTGCTTAGAAAAATTTGAAAAATAAAAAAGTATTTATTATTCTGTCAAGTGGAAACACCCGTTTTTATTGGTGTTGCCTTTCAGAATTTGTGCTTAAAGCTGTGTTTTACAGATATTTGAGTTAACATCTTCAATTCCATTTGCCTTTTAATTGTATAGATAAACACTGGCTTGTGCTTCCACATGCAAAGACACTTAGCTTCAGTCTCTCAGTCTTTAGAGAGCTGTGTAGTTTAATTACTTCTCAAGTGTTGGCACTTGTCATTCCTATTCTAATAATGACAGTGCCCTTTCATATCTGGTGAACTGTCACAGGAAAATGAGTTCATCACAAGTATCTTTAAGACTTTTTTTTCAGTTTGATTTTCCCCCTACTCTCTTTTTTTATTAGATATTTTCTTCATTAACATTTCAAATGCTATCCCAAAAGTCCCCTATACCCTCCCCCCACCCTGCTCCCCTACCCACCCACTCCCACTTCTTGGCCCTGGCATTCCCCTGTACTGGGGCATATAAGGTTTGCTAGACCAAGGGGCCTCTCTTCCCAATAATGGCAGACTAGGCCATCTTCTGCTACATATGCAGCTAGAGACATGAGCTCTGGGGGTTCTGATTAGTTCATATTGTTGTTCCATCTATAGGGTTGCAGACCCCTTAGGCTCTTGAGTACTCTCTCTAGCTCCTACATTGGGGACCCTGTGTTCCACCCTATAGATGACGGTGAGATGGCCACTTCTGTATTTGCCAGGCACTGACAAAGCCTCATAGGAGACAGCTATATCAGGGTCTTTTCAGCAAAATCTTGCTGGCGTATGCAGTAGTGTCTGTGTTTGGTGGCTGATTATGGGATGGACCCCTGGGTGGGGCAGTCTCTGGTGGTCCATTCTTTTGTCTTAGCTCCAAACTTTGTCTCTGCAACTCCTTCCATGAATATTTTATTCCCTATTCTAGGGAGGAATGAAGTATTCTCGCATTGGTCTTTCTTCTTTAAGACTTATAATACTTATGAAACACACAATACACCAATGGTAACTATTCACAATATTAACAAAAGTACAAACGTTCCAGGTTCATCACGACTCCGGCTTGAGTAATAATCTTGAAGAGAGTCTTCCCTCCTGCCTGGTGGGTGTATTTCAGGTGTGCAGCAGTTTGCACACCTTTCACACCCACTGGATCAGAATGTTATTTATGTCTTTGCTCTCACTCTTATGTGGCGCTTATCACTTTGTTTCCTCTTACCAACCCGAACACTCCGCAGTCTGATTGATACTAATCCTTGGTAAGAATGTTGCCAAATTTTACTTTCATGTTTTATTTCAGTTTTTAAAATTCATTTATTTTTCAGATATTCATATCTATAAGTTTTTTTTCTTAATTTATGATATTGCCTTAAGAAAGGGAATATTTTTGTCTATAGAATCTAGGTATGTATTCTAATTATTGTATGTTCTAATTTAGATTTGTTTAAATAATTATATTGGTTATAGGCATCCAATTAATCAGTTTAGAGATTGTCTTACCATATGCTTACAAATAGGAATTAAAGTTAAAATTAGAGAAATTCTTTACTTATTCATTTGTTTGTTTTAAGTGTGTGTCTCTGTCTCTGTCTCTGTCTGTGTGTGTGTGTGTGTGTGTGTGTGTGTGTGTGTGTATGTGCATGCAGGAGCACACCTGTCATGGCAGTCTATAGTTAGAGGACAACTTCTGGGAGTGGTTTTCTCCTCTTGAGTTGTGGTTCCACGATCTGAGCCACCAAGGTTTCTTGAACACACCCTTACTCTCTGAGCCTTCTCAGAAGTCCAGAGTTAGTTTTGAGGTAGAGGTTCCCATTGTCTGCACTTCTCTGTGTGTGAACCTACCATGCTCACAGTTGAACAACAGTGCTGCTATCTTCTTACTTCCTGATAGACGTGACGTCCTTCACTCTTTCCTTCATTGCTTTTCATTGATCGAATCACCTTTATTTTTTAAAAGTGAATTTAAAAATAAAATTGCCATTTTCCAAAATGCAGCCCAAAGTTCTTGAGAAAATATTTAATAATTTAAATATATTCAAATCAGTAAATTAACTTCAGAATATATATATTTTAATACTTACATTAAAAATTGCTTATGTACTTTCATCCTATTTAACATAATTTCATGATAAACCTGGGACGTTCGTAGTATTGCTAGGATTATAAATGGTTTCTTCTTCAGCATTCCTTAATCTGGCTTGTGTTTGTCTCTTTTGGACAGCTGTAGACACCATCTGGGATCAGCCACAAAATATGAATTGTGTAATTTGAGTAAATCTGCATCCCAGTTAAAAGCTCTGATATTTGCATTTATTCCACCAAATAAAGATGGATGGTAAAAATCCATGCTAGTAATTTAAACCAGCTTTTAGAGGGCTGGAATCAAAGAAAGAGACCCTGTACCTTCTGGCATGGAGTCTGTGCTGGCAATCTGGCACACATGGATGCTTCTGGGTTAAGCGAAGCATGGCATGAGCATACGAGGTTCTCCATCATGTGTGATACACTTGACCCACGGCAGAGCTGCCATGTGACGTTACCCCTCGTGCAAGCCTTGAGATGCAAGTTCTGTATCCCAAATGTGTTCAGCGAGTGAAACTGAGCCAGGCATCTTTCCCAGCAGCCCTGATCTGTGATTGACCAAGCGACCCAGAGCAGTCTTAAAACCTGGGCACCAGGGTATGTTTAGATCCAGAGTTTGTGAAAGGCTTGGGCAACTTAAGACTTGGCCTCAGCCACTGGTGCACTTCTACCATCCCAGAGCAACATTTGCATTCTGAGAGAACTGCTCTTGTATAACACAGGGTGCTTGAGGGCCTCGGTCCTTGTGCACATTCTGATCCCTGTGGAGTTGAAGGTGACAACTGGTTTGAATCCATTGGGCTACTGAGTGGCATAATCTGGAAACAGGCAAATCTGAGGCTGAGAACCTGCTCTGGAAGATGGTGGGAAGGCAGACTTTAGGCATTAGCCAAGATGTGAAGCCCTATCATCTGAATCCATTATTCCATCAACTTCACTTAGAAAACACAACCCCAAAGCAAAAAGTAATTTCAGAGCAGCGACTGTGAAGCATTAGAATCTAGGGAGGGGCTCTGCTGGGAGCTGGGCCTCATGCAAATACACTGGCCATAAATCCATGCAGCTGCCCGGGCACACCCACATATTTCTGAGCCTTATAATCGAGACTTCCTTTAAATCATTTGTTTGCTTGTATGTTTTCTTGACAGCTGGGCTATCCTCAAGGTTGTTGTTGTTCCGATTGCTTGAATTGGTGTAAGTATTTAGAGGAAACTGCATACATGTCACTTACACACCCATCACATGTTAACACATCTCCTGCATTTTTTTGTAAAGAAAATACTTTCCAAAGATGGGTCTGGATCACTAATTACATTTTTTTCTTGAAAACACAGTAGAAAGTGTGCATACGTTTGTTTGATTGTTATGGAAACAATCAAGACTGAAATGTAGCCTATTCTCTCAACATGTGGAAATCTCAACAATATTGGAATCTTTTGTAAATACTTGGAAAATACATAGATGTTTAATTCTTAACTAATAACTTATTTTTCATAACTTTCCTTCTTATTTCACTTGAACTGATTTGTATATTTATTTGGAAGAATATTAATGTTAAAAATTGTCTAGTAGCAATTTATTATAACATTTTTTGTTAATAATTTCAGTTTTGAGAATTTCATGCATGAGTATTTAGTATTTTGATTAAGTGTGTCCACACATTCTTTCCTCCAGCTTCTTCTATACCCATTCTCACTCTTTCTGCCCACCTTCCTGTATTTGTTAAACCCAGAGTCCATTTATTGCTCCCAGTAGGCACCTAGATGTAGGGCTGGCCATTGGAACATGGGCCACCTATCACAGGCCTTATCCATCATCTAGCCCTCTGCCTTCCCACACCCAACAGCCACCAATTGCCAACAGCTCCTCTTTGAGGGGTGAGACTTTGTGAGCTCTTCCTCGATTCATATTGCGATTTTGACTAGCTTGATATTATGCTGGTCTTACGAATGCAGTCACAGCTGGTCTGAATATAAAACGTCCTTGTTACAGTGGCAAAACTCTAGTTCATGGCTGCAAACACGACCTTTGGCTCTTAACATCTTTCTACCTGATCTTTCATGGTGATCCCTGTCTTGCAAGAGAAGAGGTGTGATGTAGACGTTCATTTACAGCTAGGCACTCTACAGTCTCCTGTTCTCTGCTCTATGATCTGCTTGTGAGTGAGTCTCCCAACAGAACAATTAAAACTTTAAAATGAATTTCAATAATTTTTGAAAAAAAAAGATTGAGCTCATTGAAATTTTATGTATTCAAAGAAACTTTTGACAGCAAAGAGACAGCCTTTATGGGAGAACACTAGATCCTGTATGGGATAACAGACTAAAGTGCAGGATCTATATAGACTCCTAAAACTCAACAACAAGACACAGCTTATATCAAACTGTGAAGAATACCTGAGAAGACATTTTTAAAGGTGTAAATGTACAGTAAGGACATTAAAAATGATCCTCACCATCTAATCATGAGGGAAATCAATGCGAAATAAGCTTTAGTGAGATGCCACCCCACAGGAGAATGGCTAATGTAGAGAACAGCAGCAGCAGAAGCAGCAGCAACAACAACAACAACAACACATGTTAAAGGTACTTTGAGAAACTTTGTGCACCATAGATTAAAAAGTAAAACTTGGTAGCATTGAGGAAAAGTGTTGGTCCTCTTAAAAAGGAGGAAAAATAGAATTACCATGTGATTCAGCAATTCCATCTCTGTACAATCTCCCATTTCCCTCTCTCCCTCCCTCCCTCCCTCCCTCCCTCTCTCTTTCTCTGTCTGTCTGTCTGTCTGTCTCTGAGACAAGGCACTGTGTAGCCCAGGCTATCCTCAAATTTGTGATCCTCCTGCTTCAGCATTAGTTTAAACTTCAGTCTACCCTCAAAGAATTAAGCTCATGACCTTGCCATGTGTGCTGACATGTACCTACAATTTCAGCATTTAACTCTGAGAATTTCAGTATAATTTTTATCAATGTCACCCTTATGCCTTGCCCTAACTACACCCCTAACTCCTCTTATCCTCACGCTGTCTTCTTTGTTTTTGTTTGTTTGTTTTTGTTTGTTTGTTTTGTTTTTACCCACTGATTTCTTCTTGTGCTCTCAATAGTCATAAATGTATGGTATTTAACAGAGTCAGGTTACCCTTCCAGAAGCCATCAGCTATCAGCAGCTCCTCAGTGTGAGGTAGAGTCTTGTGATTTCCCTGTTCTATGCTGGAATGTTGAATGTCATGGTCTTGTGTGGGCATCCACAGCTGCTTTGAGTTCATGAGTACAGAGGTCTTATAATGTTGAGAACACACCGTTTCATGCTGGTCCTCCTTGGTCTCTGGCTCTTACAACCTTTCTGCCCCCTCTTTCACAGTAGTTCACTCTTTTGTGGGCGAGCACCCCACTAACATTCTCTTTAGTTAGATCAGTAGTGAGTTCCTGTATCAGTTTCAATCCACTGCACAGTGAAACTTCCCTAGTGGGGTCTGAGTGTTGTACTAATCTATAGATAAAATATCCAAATTCAGGGTTTGATAGTATGTTTATTTAGCGGGATGATAAGAATAGGCCTTCATTCTAATCAAGTGGTTGGTGGACTCCAGAGCACATGCATCACTATTGCACCTATGGGCATGTTGGCATGAAGCCACACTGGTCGTTATTGTGATTAACAGCTGGGTAAGATCAAGCTTTCCTTCAATAACCTACATATCACTAGTGCTGTGCAAACCAGCTACCATGAGGGAAGCTTCCTGGTCAGTATGGAGTTGATTTCTCATGTCCTGTGACAAAAGTGTATAATGTTGTAAGCAATGGGTGGCTCACCATCAAGTTCTGATGGGCAACCAAGCAGAAGGTCAATAGCCTGTTTTTTGTTTTTTGTTTTTAGGGGATATATATGACATTCCCAAACAACACAAGTTGAGGTAACCCATACCTAATGCTGGGCTTTGTAATTGGTAACCTATGGCTTCTAGAATGATCATAATTCTATGTGTAGGATAATTCCAACTAAACCCTTTTATATGAACACACAGGTGATACAAAAGGGAAAAGCAAATAACATGGAGGGAGATTTAAAGAGGGGTGGGAAGCTATGGCAAAGGATGGGGGAGGATAAATAACACTAAGCATGTTTGAAAAATCCACATGGGGACCTATTATTCACACACACACACACACACACACACACACACACACACAAACTCATTCATACATACAAACACACACCTCACACACACTCACTCATACCCATACACCCTTATACACAGTTACTCATATACACACATACTAATGCAGCACACATACTTATAAATGCACACTCATAATACACACATTCACTCATACAACACAGTCATATGCACTCATACAAAATAATTTCAAATTTTTAACAATAAAATTAAGAAACCTTTCTTTATAAAAAATATAGCTACTATATTTAAGAGGTGTTCTTGGATATAACATTTGTTTTATTACTATTTTCCTTCATAGTACTCTAATCTCATAAGAAATGTTGTTTAATTGAACCTTATTAAATAGATGAATTAAAAGTATCGTATGTTTTCCTGTCTCTCCTTACCAGCACACAGACATACTGGATGCTAAAAATCTCACTTTATGTTTAAGATTACATACAAAACTGAAAGTCTGTATTTTACTGCCATTAAAAAAAAATCCCACGGTTGTTTATACAAAAGTATTTGCTGATGCCCTGGCCAAAGTCCAGTGTAAGCGATAACAGCCTTCTGTTCACTCTGCATCTTCCATGGCCACTAAGAAGGCATTCTTCTTACTTCCTGTTGTAAAGAACTGTGGAGCACTGCTGAATTCATTTGCCATTTTTTCCTACATCCTGTTCAGGAGCTCAGAATGAATGAGCTGAACCAGACTGTGTATTACATACACACGGTCTGCAGTTCTGCTTAATGCATGCACTAAGGTTATCACATGGCTCATTGGTTCAATGGTTGGACTCTTCGGATACTCACACAGAATGCTATTTACTTGATGTTAGACAACCTGTTTCTCATGAATTTGTCTCTGACTCCAATTTTATAAAATGCACCAAATGCACATCACTCTGTGGCCAAAACTTTCATTAAGGGCCGTCCAGTGGTCCCTACAGGTGCCCCTTTTAACGAGAAGAGGAATGTATTCAAGACAGTGAGTCCTGAAATGTACTTGGCACCTGCTCAGCTCAAACACACACATCAGTTCTGCTCTTGTCAATTCGATGCAGATCATCTTAAGAGGATACAGGACAGGGAAGGGAGAATCTGGAAAGAGAATGATGTACTTTCAATTGGGTATAATTATAAATCTGGTTTACGTTGCATCTCCCCAAAAGGAAACATGAAACAACTTTAATGCTGTGTGTGTGTGTGTGTGTGTGTGTGTGTGTGTGTGTGTATAGTGTTTTTGCATACAAAAATCATTTAAAATTGACTTGTATTAAATTGACAATATAATTTTTAGAAAGTGGGTCAAGTTCAGTTTAAGGTGAAAGGAGGCAGCGGTATCTGCTGTTTGTCAGTCTGTTAACCTGACCTCTTCAGGTGGCCACTCTACCAGGTCCCTTTCCTGTTACCTCCTCTTAAGTTCTTCTGGAGCCCTAGGGTCTCTCTATCTTTCTCAGAGACTGAAGAGGTTTCCTTTCTTTCTGTGTATTATTCGGTTGTCTCCTTTCAGATGTGAGCTCAGGGTTCTTTTAAGATACTTGTCACTATTGTAAGTCACAGCTAGAATCTGGCTTTTAATTTGCCAGGCCTTGTTTGGTACATACTGCTTTGGCACTATTCGTCACTTTCACCTTCTTATTTGCGACTGTCAACATTAAGATGAGGGAAAACATCACAAACCATGATTGCAGCCGTGAGAGCAGACGCCCTGAAGGTAGCAGTAAAGCAGACAGAGGCTCTCATTATCAAGAAACTGCTCCAAGCAAAGTGGAAACACTCTCAGGGCCAGAAATCTGTGTGTGTGGAAAGGAAAAAGGAAGCGAGGAGCTGGATATTGATCTTGCCAAATGAAGCAATGTAAGAAAATATTACATTGTGAATTTCTTTCCATTATTTTCTCAAGTTAGTCCAGCATCTCAGATTATTAGGAGAACAATGGCTGCAATGCTGGCACAAAATCCAGTGCTTTTGATAAAGCCCCGGGAAATAGGAAATAGCAAAATTATTGAGATGAGGCAAGGCTGACTTAGAATTTAAGATGATTGTTTTTTAAATCTAAAGAGCTTGTCAGAATAATGACACATATCTTATAATTACATGTTCCCAACAGGATTTGTTTTTAAAAATAAATTGTGTGAAAATTAAAGTATTGGGTTTATCAACCATTTACTCAAATTCAAAACATTGTGAGAACGTCAGACATGAGAAGTATTCACGTCATAATCAGTCCTTACTGAGCCTAGCTTAGCAAAGAGCCCGTGATGGACTTATGGTGAAATTTTAGCAGTTAGGCTCCCAAACCTTGGTCTTTCAATAGTCTTAAGATTCACCTCTCTGGGTGCTGATGCTTGAGGCAAAGGGACATAAAAATGGTTTAACATTTTAACACCCCAGAGTAAATGATGTCACAGGTTTTGATGCTATGGTCCTTCAAGAGGCTGAATGATTGTTACACCACCTAAATTTCACTTGTTTCTATTATTGTTCTATTTTCTACATCAGGAGGCTGTTGTAGACTCTGAGGGGGCGGGGCAATGCATGTTGATGTATTTTTTTGGACTCTTACAAGTTTTAAATATACGTGCAAACACAGTCATAGGTGGTAACTTACACAATTAACTATAGGAATGCATTGCAAATTTCATGCATGGACTTTAAGATAAACTCATATGAAAAGGGATTTCCTTTGGCCTCTACTTTGAAATCTACATACAGTTTTTACTTTTTAGATGAGATATCCCTTTGGAGCACAGCGGCCAAAACATGGTCTTCCTATGTAGCCTATAGACTGTCCTCAAACTTGAGGTCCTCCTTCCTTGGGCTCTCAAGGGCTGAGTTTATAAACACAGCTGTTACACTCAAGTCTCTTAGTTCTTTCTCAACTTAAAGTATTTTGTAAAAGTCAGCTAGTGTTCTTACCCGATTTTTCTCATAATTCCATTTGTGTACTTGCTACACTGCAGGGTACTTATAAGTGTACGTTTTACTTTTCCTGGTAGCTTGTGAAAAATTTGGAGGCCAAGTATATGTTTGCTAACTGTCAAGTAGGCATTTGATAGGGGTTTTTTCACAGCAATTTTCCAGTGATGTTTCTTTCCCAAGGTTTCATTTGTGTTTGACTGCAACCTTTATGAGGTAACACAGATAGTTTTCTATTGTCTCTTATGAAATTATCATGGCATGCAGTGATAAAGGGTTCTAGACATCCAGTTAGGGGACTTCAGTTATGACCCATTCCATCTATGAGGCAGAGTAAAGGAAGACAGTATTAACCATGGCACAATCATTCATGAAACACATGCTCTGCAGGAGAGGAGGAGCTGGTGAGCTGACCGTGTGCATCACTGTAGGCAATGTTAGCTGGACTTACCTCTTTGTAACTTTTATTTCTTTTTTTATTGGATATTTTCTTTGTTTGTTTGTTTGTTTGTTTGTTTTTTGGACATCATTACTATGATGAGTTACCTGACAAACACTGAAGGAACTTATAGACTAGTCCCTAATCAGTTATCTTTCACATTGAATAACAAGTTAAGTCAGTTTATGGCACTCTCTCTTCTGGAGAGAAGAAGCTCTCCTTGTGCCTGAAGAAGGACATACCTTCACCAAGCTTCTGGAGAAAACACCTCTTTTTTTCCAACTTTTATTAGATATTTTCTTCATTTACAATTCAAGTGTTATTCAGAAAGTTCCCTATACACTCCCCCCTCCCAGCCCTGCTCCCCTACCAACCTGCTCCCACATCTTGGCCCTGGTGTTCCCCTGTACTGGGGCATATAAAGTCTGCATGACCAAGGGGCCTCTCTTCCCAATGATGGCCAACTAGGCCATCCTCTTCTATATATGCAGCTAGAGACATGAGCTCAGGGGGTACTAGTTAGTTCATGTTATTCTTTCACCTATAGGGTTGAAGACCCCTTCAGCTCCTTGGGTACTTTCTCTAGCTCCTTCCTTGAGACAGGGTTTCTCTGTGTAGCCCTGGCTGTCCTGGAACTCACTCTGTAGACCAAGCTGGCCTTGAACTCAGAAATCCGCCTGCCTCTGCCTTCCAAGTGCTGGGATTAAAAGCGTATGGGAGTTGTGGGGGGGGCAAACTGGCCAGTTGACACTGTTGCTCCCTCCATGGGGCTGTGAACTCCCTCATCTCCTTCAGTCCCTTCTTCAACTCCTCCACTGAGGACTCTGCGCTCAGTCCAATGGTTGGCTGCAAGCATCTGCCTCTGTATTTGTCAGGCTCTGGCAGAGTCTCTCAAGAGACAGCCATATCAGGCTCCCATCAGCAAGCACTTCCTGGCATCCAGGGTTTGGTGACTGTATATGGGATAATAAAGTGGATAATATCCACTTTTCAGTGAGTGCATACCATGTGCGTTCTTTTGTGACGGGGTTACCTCACTCAGGATGATATTTTCAAGTTCCATCCATTTGCCTGCGAATTTCATGAAGTCATTATTTTTAATAGCTGAGTAGTACTCTATTGTGTAAATGTACCACATTTTCTGTATCCGTTCCTCTGTTGAAGAACATCTGGGTTCTTTCCCGCTTCTGGCTATTATAAATATGGCTACTATGAACATAGTGGAGCATGTGTGTGTCCTTATTACATTTTCTGGATATATGCCCAAGAGTTGGGTCCTCAGGTAGTACTATGTCCAATTTTATGAGGAAGCACCAGACTGATTTCCAGAGTGGTTGTACCAGCTTGCAATCCCACCAGCAATGGAGGAATGTTCCTTTTTCTCCACATCCTCACCAGCATCTGATTTCTCCTGAGGTTTTGATCTTAGCCATTCTGATTGGTGTAAGGTGGAATCTCAGGGTTGTTTTGGTTTGCATTTCCCTGATGACTAAAGATGTTAAACATTTCTTTAGGTGCTTCTTGGCCATTCAAATTTCCTCAGTTAAGAATTCTCAGTTTAGCTCTGTTCCCCAATTTTTAATAGGGTTATTTGGTTTTCTGGATTCTAACTTCTTGAGTTCTTTGTATATATTGGATATTAGCTTTCTTTCGGATGTGGGATTGGTAAAGATCCTTTCCCAATCTGTTAGTTGCCATTTTGTCTTATTGACAGTGTCCTTTGCCTTACAGAACCTTTGTAATTTTATGAGGTCCCATTTGCTGATTCTTGATCTTAGAGCATAAGCTATTGGTGTTCTGTTCAGGAACTTTTCTGATGTGCCCATGTGTTCAAGACTTTTTCCCACTTTCTCTTCCATTAGATTCAATGTATCTAGTTTTCTGTGGAGGTCCTTGATCCACTTGGACTTGAGCTTTGTACAAGGAGATAAGAATAGATCAATTTTCATTCTTTTACATGCTAACTGCTAATTGAACCAGCACCTTTGTTGAAAATGCTGTCTTTTTCCCACTGGATGGTTTTAGATCCTTTGTCAAAGATCAAGTGACCATAGATGTGTGGGTTCATTTCTGGATCTTTAGTTCTATTACATTGATCTACCTGCCTGTCACTGTACTAATACCATGCAGTTTTTATCACAATTACTCTGTAGTACAGCTTGAGGACAGGGATGGTGAGTCCCCCAGTTCTTTTATTGTTGAGAATAGTTTTTGCTATCCTGGGTTTTTTGTTATTCCAAATGAATTTGAGAATTTCTCTAACTCTATGAATAACTGAGTTGGAATTTTGATGAAGACTGCATTGAATCTGTAGATTGCTTTTGGCATGATGACTGTTTTTACATGTTAATCCTGCCAATCCATGGACATGGGAGATCTTCCTATCTTCTGAGGTCTTCTTTCTTCAGAGACTTGAAGTTCTTGTCATACAGATTTTCATTTATTTGGTTAGAGTCACAAAAGATATTTGATATTGTTTATGACTACTGTGAAGGGTGTCATTGCCTAATTTCTTTCTCAGTCCATTTATCCTTTGAGTCAAGGAAAGCTACTGATTTGTTAGAGTTAATTTTATATCTGTCCACTTTGCTGAAGTTGTTTAACAGCTGTAGGACTTCTCTGGTGGAATTTTTAGGGTCACTTAAGTATACAATCATATCATCTGCAAATAGTGATATTTAGACTTTTTCCTTTCCAATTTGCATCCCTTTGACCTCCTTTTGTTGTCTAATTACTCTAGCTAGAACTTCAAGTACTATATTGAATAGATAGGGTGGACAGTCTTGTCTGGTCCCTTGATTTTAGTGGGCTTGCTTCAAGTTTTTCTCTATTTAATTTGATGGTAGCTACTGGTTTGCTGTATATTGCTTTTACTATGTTTAGGTATGGGCCTTGAATTCATGATCTTTCCAAGATTTTTAACATGGAGAAATGCTGAATTTTCTCAAACCCTTTTTCAGCATCTAATGAAATGATCATGTGGTTCTTTGATTTTGTTTATGTAGTGGATTATATTGATGGATTTCAGTATATTGAATCATCCCTGCACCTCTGGGATGAAGCCTACTTGATCGTGGTTGATCATTTTATGTGTTCTTGGATTTGGTTCGCAAGAATTTTATTGAGTATTTTTACATTAATATTCATAAGGGAAATTGGTCTGAAATTCTTGCTCTTTGTTGTGTTTGTGTGGTTTAGGTATAAGCATAATTGTGGCTTAATAGAGTGAATTTGGTTCCTGATTCTATTTTGTGGAATAGTTTGAAGACTATTGGTATTAGGTCTTCTTTGAAAGTCTGATAGAATTCTGAACTAAACCCATCTGGTCCTGGGCTTTTTTTGGTTGGGAGACTAGTAATGGCTGCTTCTATTTCTTTAGTGGTTATGGGAGTGTTTAGATGGTTTATCTGATCCTGATTTAACTTTGGTACCTGGTATCTGTCTAGAAAATTGTCCATTTCATCCAGATTTTCCAGTTTTGTTGAATATAGGCTTTTGTAGTAGGATTTGATGAGTTGTTTAATTTCCTGAGTTTCTGTTGTTATGTCTCCCTTTTCATTTCTGATTTTGTTAGTTTGGATACTGTCTGTGTGCTCTGTGGTTAGTCTGGCTAAGAGTTTATTGATCTTGTTGATTTTCTCAAAGAAACAGCTCCTGGTTTGGTTGATTCTTTGTATAGTTTTTTTTTGTTTCTACTTAGATGATTTCAGCCCTGAGTTTGGTTATTTCCTGCTTTCTACTCCTCTTGGGTGTATTTGCTTCTTCTTGTTCTAGAGTTTTCAGGTGTGCTGTTAAGCTGCGAGTGTATGCTCTCTCCCGTTTCTTTTAGGAGGCACTCAGGGCTATGTATGAGTTTTCCTCTTAGCTACTTTCATTCACTGCTTTCATTGTGTCACATAAGATTGGTATGTTGTACCTTCATTTTCATTAAATTCTAAGAAATATTCAATTTCTTTCTATATTTCTTCCTTGAAAGTTATCATTAAGTAGGATGTTGCTCAGCTTCCATGTATATGTGTGCTTTCTGTTGTTTTTGTTGCTATTGAAGACCAGCTTTAGTCCATGGTGATCTGATAGAATGCATGGGATTCTTTTAATCTTCTTGTATCTGTTGAGGCTTGTTTTGTGACTGATTATATGGTCAGTTTTGGAGAACGTACCATGAGGTGCTGAGAAGAAGGTATATTCTTTTGTTTTAGGATGAAATGTTCTATAGATACCTGTTAAATCCATTTGATTCATAACTTTTGTTAGTTTCAATGTAACTCTGTTTAGTTTGTGTTTCCATGATCTGTCCATTGCTGAGTGGGGTATTGAAGTCACCCACAATTATTGTGTGAGGTGCAATGCGTGCTTTCAGCTTTAGCAAAGTTTCTTTTATGAATATGGCTGCCCTTGCATTTGGAGCATAGATGTTCATAATTGAGAGTTCTTATTGGTAGAGTTGTCTTTTGATGTGTATGAAGTGTCCTTCCTTATCCTTTTTTTATACCTTTTGGTTGAAAGTTGAATTTATTTTATATTAGAATGGCTACTCCAGCTTATTTCTTGGGATCATTGGCTTGGAAAGTTGTTTTCCAGCCTTTTACTCTGAGGTAGTATCTGCCTGTGTCCCTGAGGTGCGTTTCTTATATGCAGCAAAGTGCTGTGTCCTGTTTATGTATGTAGTCTGTTAGTCTATGTCTTTTTATTGGGGAATTGAGTCCATTGCTGTTAAGAGATATTAAGGAATAGTGATTGTTGCTTCCTGTTATTTTTGATGTCACTTTTTTGTTTGTGTGGCTATCTTCTTTTGGGTTTGTTGAAAGAAGATTACTTTCTTGCTTTTTTTTAGGGTGTAGTTTCCCTCCTTATGTTGGCATTTTCCATCTATTATCCTTTGTAGGGCTGGATTTGTGGAAAGATATTGTCTTAATTTGTTTTAGTCATGGTATGTCTTGGTTTCTCAATCTATGGTAATTGAGAATTTTGCTGGGTATAGTAGCCTGGGCTGGCTTTTGTGTTCTCTTAGGGTCTATATGACATCTGCCCAGAATCTTCTGACTTTTATAGTTTCTGGCGAGAAGTCTGGTATAATTCTGATAGGTCTTCTTTTATATGGTACTTGACTTTTTTCTCTTACTCCTTTTAATATTCTTTCTTTGTTTTGGTGTTGTTACTATTATCTGATGGGAGGAATTTCTTTTCTCGTCCAATGTATTTGGAGTTCTGTAGTCTTCTTGTGTTTTTATGGCCATCTCTTTCTTTAGGTTACAGAATTTTTCTTTTCTAATTTTGTTGAAGATATTTACTGGCCCTTTAAGTTGGGAGCCTTCACTCTCTTCTATATCTATTATCCTTAGGTGTGGTCTTCTTATTGTGTCCTGGATTTCTTGGATGTTTTGAATTAGGAGGTTTTTGCATTTTCTTTGATTGTTGTGTCAATGTTTTCTATGGTATCTTTTGTACCTGAGATTCTCCCTTCTATCTCTTATATTCTGTTGGTGATGCTTGCATCTATGGTCCTGATATCTTTCCTAAGTTTTCTCTCTCCAAGGTTGTCTCCCTTTGTGATTTCTTTGTTCTTTCTATTTCCATTTTTAGATCCTAGTTAATTTTGTTCAATTCCTTCAGCTATTTAGTTGTGTTTTCCTGTAATTCTTTAAGGAATTTTTGTGTTTCCTCTTTAAGGACTTCTACCTGTTGACCTGTGTTCTCTTGTATTTTTTAAAGCAGTTATTTATGTCTTTCTTAAAGTCCTCTTTCATAATCATGAGATGTGATTTTAAATCAGAGTCTTGCTTTTCTGGTGTGTTGGGCTATCCAGAGCTCACTGTGGTTGAAGAACTGAGTTCTGATGATGCCAAATTGCCTTGTTTTCTATTGCTTTTTATGTTCTTACCCTTGCCTCTGGACATCTGGTTATCTCTGGTATTAGCTGTTCTTGCTGTCTCTGATTGTGGCTGGTCCCTCCTGCAAGCCAGTGTGTCAATAGTCCTGGGAGACCAGTTCTCTCCAGGAGGAATTTAGGTTTGGATAACTGTGGCAAAGGGTCAGCTCCAGGATACAGATAGAAACAGGAAGGATCCTGTCCCCAAACATTCCTTGATTCTTGTGTCCTGATGGCTCTGGGTGGGTCTGTCTTGGTCCAGGAATTTGAACAGAAGTGGTCTTACCTGTGCTTACAGGTGTCAGCACTCCTGGGAGATCAGCTCTCTCTTCGAGGTTTTTGAGTTTGGAGTGCTGTAGCACAGGATCAGCTCTGGGCACAGACAGAAACCAGAAGGCAGCTGTCTTTACCTCTTTTGTTGCCACCCAAATTTTTCTGTTTCATCTTCTCAGAATCTCAAATTTTCTGGTTTGTAGAGAAAAACAATGAACCAAAGAACTTTCATCCCTCACATAGCACTGTGATTCTCTTGTCAGACTGATGGGCATCTCACTGTGATTTTTTTTTTTTAATTTGGTTGAGTTTTCAGTGGACCTCTGAGGTCTCTCAGACCCCGAGTTACCAACCAGGCAGCATAAACTACCTGGTCCGAGCCCCCCCCCCCCCATACATATACAGGAGAGGATTGCCTGGTCTGGCATCAGTGAGAGAAGAGTTGCCAAACTCTAGAGAGACTTGATACTCCAGGGAGTGGGGATACCTTGCAGGTGGTGGGGTGGGGGAATTGGGTGGAGACATCCTCTTGGAGACAGGGGGCAGGAAGAATGGGATGAGGTAATGTGGGAGGGTGGACCAGGAGGGGTAATGACTGGGTTTAGAAAAAAAAGCAATACAAAAATAAATAAATAAATAAATAAATAACTTGCCATAAATATTAAAAAGGTACAGCTATCAAATCTGCAGAACAATATAGAGATCTCTGCAATTCTGCTAAATATGCATTTCTAGTCTTCCATTGTCTTTATTACAGTCAAAATTATTGAGATAATTTGTTAAAGATATTTACTGGCATTAATAAAGGACATTAATGGACAGGCACAACATTCAAGAGACTGGATTTAGATGAGTCCTTATGTAAAGAAAGGTGCCCTGGGTCAGGGGAAGACTATGAGGATGGAGAGAAATACAACAGACTTGTGCTAAGGGATGCTAACAGAGTTTGAAATTTGGATACCTAGAACGGAAAGCTTGGGTTGTCTTTGAGAGTTTCCATGAAATTTTGTGAACAGTAAAGACCACGTTCAGGCAGGAAGAGAGGACACAGTTGTACCTGCTGAATATCATTGAAAGCCTGGCAGGAAATGAAATTAACATGAGGGAGAAGGAAGAGGAAATTGCCGATGACACACAGACGCAGGGCTTTGTTAAGTAAAGAGAGAGACTGGAATGGAAGCCAGTGCTGTAAGGGAGGAGAGCTGCGTTTGCCAAGTCGTCCTATCACTCAATGTTTTAAAAGTTGGAAAGGATGCTTCCAGCTGGAGGGATATGGCAGCTTGGCAAACCCTTACCTTTCCTGAGCATTTCTCATAAATGATAAAAAGATTTATCTCGGCTGTCCAGTGTAGTTTGCAAAAATGTTTATTAATGAGCTTTAGAGCAGATTCTGATCTTGGTTGAAAACAGGTGTACATCTGACAGTCTCTGGGTAACTAAGAGAGGGCTAACCAGTCCTCTTTGTCTGATAGTACCTCTGACCTCAATTGTTGACGACAAGCATGTATCCAGACCCCCTTTTATTGTAGCATTACAGGGACCACTTTTGCAAACTACATTCCTTATTTTTCCCCTTTACTCTTATATAGTTCCAGCCCTATCTTCTTTGTATCCCTTTCTACATTCTAGAATGACTTTAGTCGTATGCCATGCAGGAACAGAAGGTTGGCTTGACATTGCTGATGACAATTCATCTGTCAGGGTGTAACTGTTTGGCATGCCCAGTCACTGTTTTGCATTCCTTTGCAAAGTATGCCTTTGTTTAGTCTTGAGGGAATAGGCTTCCCTCATTTTTCCATACACTCAGAACATGGCTAATGGCCACTCTGCTTTGTATGGAATGCAGATGTTTGCATTTTTACATGGCTTAGCCAATCAACTCTCCATTCCTTTTGCAAATTGAGAGGCGTCTAATCTATAGGGAAGGTTCAAAGATATTTTAGCTTGTGCCATTTCTTAGAAAAATGACATAGGTCATGGCAGAGACATTATGCTTCTTTCCAATTTATCTCATTATTTTAAAAACTCAACAGTCTGCTTTCAAGTCATATGTAGCAAAGCCTGGCTAATTAGCGATTATCCTTTGAAGTATAAAATCCAATATGCTTCTGAAACTAGGGCATCTTTTATAAAAGCTAACCATTGTGCCTTTTTCTAGCTTTGTGTTGCCACTGCATGCTGTAATTTCCAGTGCATCCTATGTCTTACTGACATAAAGTATAAAACTTTCCCTCTACTCTAAGAACTTAAATGTTATATCTTTCTGCATGATACCCAGATGAATTTTAATACTATTACTCAAATATATGGGCGAGGTCTCAATAAGGTGAATGGTATCTGATATACGAGCACTTTCAATTATGTATTTAATATATTTTTTTAAAGAATAAGCTTTTTTAAGGTACTGAAAACATTTGTTACAGTGCCAAAAATAACATGTGTGCATACATGTTGCATGTGTGTGTGTATATTTGTGTATACGTGTGTTTATAACCATCCTTAGAATAAGCTGCTATCCAGATTGCTGCTTTTCACTTGACTTGAATCACAAGGCATGACTTTGCATGGGAAGCAATTGTCCCAAGTTGCTGCTGTTAGAAGCGGTGGCTTGCTCAATATCTCTGGGACTAGTTAGAGGGAACACAGCCCTGAAGGTACACAAGGCAGCTCAGGAGAATGATAATGAGACCTAGCCATCCCAGACACAGGGAAAGAAATTATGAGGAGTTTTTTTTCCTTGGCTAATGCCCTTGTATCAGTACCTCTCAAAGGTATTAAGAAAACTTGTATGCTGGATGGTGAACACTAATTTTCCTCTTCTCTTCCTTTCCCCTTTTGTTTAGCAGTGTATTTTATTTCAAACTAACTGGGATAAATTTTTCTCTGTAATGTAGAAAATTGAATTATCTGGTGAATGCTTCATTGATTCATTTAGGTCTTAGTGGTCACATATGTGCTCAATAAGTATTTTATGACTGGTGAAATTAAAAAGAACTAGACTTGAGATCTTGTGACATTTCTGATTATGTCCTGTGTTTCCTAAGGTTAAAAATGTACTGTCTTAGACATGCCCAATTCACAGGAACTTACGAACTATCTCTCAGTAGCTATAAAATGAGTCTTTAACATTTTCCCTGTTATTAGTCAATAATTATATACTATATAATAAAATAATTATATACTATATAAAAAAGTCTTTTGCAAACATAGTAAAGTCTTTAAATATTAATGGTTACTATTCATTGATCTATGCCTTTTTTACATCTCCACAGAAATTGGTCCAGTGACAATTACAACAGATCCGAAAAAATTTCAGTATGAATTGAGAGAACTGTATGTTCAGGTGAGTGAAGTGGGAAATCGCTTATCTTTGGCTGGCTCTCTTCATTTTTATAATCTGAAGGAAGTACTTGTCTCTCAAGGGACTCAAGAAATGTCATGTTCTTTCCCCACGCATGTCTAGAATGAATTAAGCACTAGATACAGAACATGATATAGTAAGTTCATCTGGGCAGCCCCTCCAGCCACGTGTGGCCTGTGACAAGAGAGCTCAGACGTTCTCAAAGAGGCTCTTTGGCTTCTTTATAGGCAGTGTTTGTTGAGTCCAGTCCTTCGCAGGTCCCCTCCCTTTCTCACAACATGAAAGACATAACCGAGGCAATTCTCCCTGCTATAGAGTGCTTGGGTGTGATTATCATATGGTTAATAGGAAACGCCCGAAAGCATTCCTTTAAGTATCATTTGAAAGCAGTCCTTGGAGAATGAGTTGGTGTGTATTGTCCTCTTAGTGCTGCTAAGTCCATTAAAAAACAATTTGCTCAGATCTGAAATCATCCTCTGCAGCGAACAGAGTACCCAAAGAAGTAATATATAGAGTGTCGACTGGTGCGGCAGCCATTCTCGTTTCTCTTACCTCATTCCTCCTTCCACGGCACTTCCGTGGTGGCCTGGCTCTATTAGGAGCTGCGAGATGTGAGATCACATCTGTATGGAGTCTCAGTCTAAGACAACAACTTTTTCCTGGTCCCATGGACAACAGAGCAAAAAGCCTGTCCAGTCAGATATCTGTGTTGCGAGTCTGCTAACCTCCCAGGATGCTGGCCTCCCAGCCTAAGTGACTGGAGAGCTACTCAGTGACGCCAACTTCCTCTACACGGAGGGATTCAGATAAAGAGATGGCAACACTGGAAGTGCGCTAGATTGTCGCTGTTCAGCGTGTGCAGACTTAGAAGACACCCTTGCTTCTGTATCTGGATCCTCAAGTCTTCTCCTCCGACTCCCCAATCCAACTACTGAGAACAGAGTTCTCAGAGGCCAGGGGATTTCTTATTTTGGGTCTCTCTGGCTCCCCTCCCACTGATCTTCTGAGGAAGATTCCCTTTTTCCGCTCGGCTGTTCTGGGGTTTGTAAAGGAGAATTAAATAGAGAAAATAAAAAAGGGTCATACAGATAGGGTCATGGCTGAGCTAACGTGTCTTGGGAGTTTGACGTAGGATGTGATGCGAAAGCGGCTTCAGGATGGAAGCAATTGTTGGGGCTTTCGTCCTCCTGCCTCAAAGTGTTTCTGGGGTCTAAGAGGAGAAGCTGAGGTGTTCCAAGCCCTGACTGTGAGCCCCACCGACTTCACCATCAGACCCAGCTTGTTCCTTTTCTTCACTCAGGCCTGTACTAGAAGGTACATTATCTTTGGGATCTGAAACCAAAAGTGTAAAATGTTAGTTGTCAAACACAATCAACAGCCTATGAGATGTTCTGAGTTAGTGCTTTTCAAACTTTGTGCCAGGAGCCATAATAAAACATGTGCATGTTATATATCAAAAAACAAAAAACAAAAACAAACAACAAAAACAAACAAACAACAACAACAACAACAAAACAGATAAAAAACCAATTTGCTTCTGTGAGGCAGTTTTACTATACTCTCTCAGTGGCTTCCTCAGCTCTCATCTTCCTGGGCTCTTTGTTACTTTCCACGGTTCCTTTAGACTCACAATATCTTGTTCATAGTTACCTTTCCCCTCAGGGCTATGGCCATGCCCGGCGGGCGACTGCAGTGTGTGGTACCATCCTACTTAGATAGCACCTCCCCACTCCTTGGTCTACTGGTCTATCTCAGTAGACTTCCTCTGTTACATTTTAGTCCGGAATTCTCACAAACACCCTGTCTCTTACCACTATTTCAAGGCTTCTGTTTCTCAAATAATTGATTCATACATCTCCGTCTTCATCAGCACACTGTCTGCAGAGATGCGGCTGCAGCTTCTTAGCTTCTCCTTTGTCCTCGGGTCCAACAGGAAGTTCTGTCACGTGGCTCACCTGCTTTCTCCCAGGCCATTAGACCTTCTGATCGTTCTCGTTCCACCATTCTAGTGCAGAGACTTGTCATTTTAAAGCATTGTTCTGTCTTCCCTGTGCAGCTGTGTTCAGTTCCAAAGGCAAAACCTCGTGACTATCTGCATGGTTCATGCTTATCCATCAGTTTGCCAAAGTTTGCGAAAGTCTCACAACACGGACCAATATACCACCGGCTCTAGGGGATGAGAACAAGCCTGTGGTATAGAGCAGGACTCTGAAGAAATCATATACAAGATAAGACTTTGAGTATTTTAAAGATGATAAATTCTGTTAAGGGAGTGCAAAAGCGGGTATTTAAAGACGGGAAATTCCCTGTGCAAGAAGACCAGCATGCCCACAAGCCCCAGAAGAAGGGCGAGGCCCCAGTTGTAGGGAGGACTATGCAAGTCCCTCAAGGCCGAACACAGAGCATGGGGAAAGAGTGGCCCAAGAAAGTGATGAGAGGTAGAGAGGTCTCAGTCATTCCCACAGGGAGTATTTGCTGAGGCCACGCAGGGGGACGTGAAGCTATTACCTCAGTTCCTTCCATTCTCCTAAGTCTGTTTCTTCGGTCAGTTCTATCTCCAGTTCTTCTTACTGACAGTTTAAAGCCTTACTCGCTCCTTGAACCTTTATCCCATAACTATTATAAATCCTATGACAGTTGCTATTTCAGCAAGTGTACTACACAGAGGAAACGGCTGACTTCAGTTTCCCGCACAGGCACACGGAAATGAAGCCTTAGGCTTCTGGGTCCCTCAGAATGTCGCTCCTTTCCTCCTCCTCTTCGACACTTCCTTTTCCCTCATCCGTTCTGTTTGTCTTCCCCTTGTTGTAGTGCAGCTTCTTGGGACTGCGTTGATCCTGCAAACAGTTAAGCTTTAGGAAATGGAGACCACTGACTCATTGTTTTATGTCCTGTCCATAGGTAAAACTGTACATGATCACGTTCACTTTGAACCTTAGACTCTTTTGAGGACAGATCCTCACGCTTGTCTCGTGGATGTCAAGGTGACTCTCTAAAATGAGACTCATGAGAGTTCCTTGTACTGTTGTCCAAACCTGGCCCTCAGTCTTTAGTCTTTGTCTCCCGTGTTTCATCGTTGGAAGTGTTGCTGTTATTATCTAACCAAATATCTGATCCATTGGCGATATACCTCTTGCTTACCTCTTGTGCCAACTTTGTAAGTTCTTTTTTAAAAACATTATAAATGTTTTTAAAACCAGCTGAGTTTATCTCTTCCAACACCATCCTAATCCAATGATTCCTGGTCTGAAGTAAGAGGAAAGCACCTATGTGACACTTTCGAATTTGCTCCTGCTCTGACTTTTCAGGTCCTTCTTGAATCTATAGGTGAAAGTGTCAAAATAGATCTCTGAACATTTCTGAATAATGCTGTTACTGACTAGAGCCCTGCACAGCCTTCACAAATACTCCCTGTGGGTTGCAATGACTGAGACCTGTCTGTCTCTCCTCCCTTTCTTGGGCCACTCTTTTCCCAGGTTTTGTGTTCTGTCTCAAGGGACTTGCATTGACCCGCTCCATAACTCTGGTCCACCTTTTCCTGGGGCTTGTGTGTATGCTGCTCTCTCTGTGTAGGGACTTCCTGTCTTTCAATCTCTTCTCTTCTGCACTCCTTTCACAGAATCTAAATTCTTTAAAATGCTAGTTTAATCTTGATTGTGATCTCTCCAGAGAGTCCTGTTCTGTCCTCCAGGCTTATTGTAATCTTGTTATCTCTTCATCATAGAGCAGCTGTCATATTTATATTGAAGGAACATGTTTGACATCGTTATACATATGCATTACACACTCTTATATCCTCTTAGGGAGATGCCTGATAGTTAGAGGATGCTCATGGATGAAGGCAAATAGAGTGATAAGTAGCTACTCCAGAATAGGACCATGAGCACAGGTCAAAGTGAAGTTTGACGGATAATGTTTAATTAGTTGCAGTGTTAGTAGAACAGCGTGAGTGGGAACTCTGGGGCTGCCTCTGTTTGTGCATGTCTTGGTGTGCAGAGTTATAGTTAATGAGTATGCGGATGAATTTGCATAAGCATTTTACTGTGAACTCTTGAGCACAGGAGCCCCATAGTTCTCAAGTAGCCTGTGCTTCATCTGGAGGAAGAACCAGGGTGACAAGGAGGGGTTTAGATAGTTGTTGGATAAATGAATAACACTTAAAAAAAAAAAAGAACATTAGCAGCAACATTGTATCAGAATGATTTAAACTCAATGGTGCAAAGATACCTTAAAAATCCAATCTCAGTTTTCATGATATTTTAGAGAATCAGAAGGCCACTTAAGGGAGATTTCAAGCCCAAGACCTATTAGCAAGAGATTTACAGTGCTTGCTTATTTCTCTGTAAGAATACAGCTGAACTCTCTTCACAAAAGTCCGAAGAGACTGAAAATAGCTACATTCCAAATAAGAGCTGGCACGGCTCTGCTGTTTCCTGCCTCTCCCCGCTTGTGTTTTGAAGGATCTTCAGGGAGTGCCCGAATCCTCCCTGCGCCATCTGTCTCCAGGGTGAAGGATCCTGCTTCCTGACTCACACCCCGTTGACTCTCTTGGCAGAGTTCTTCCCAACATCCTCTGGAATTGAGTCTGATGCAGTCAATATGTAGGGTCATTTGATTTTTACCTCCAAAAAGACAAAAACAAAACAAAAGAAAACACGACTCTCTTGGAAGTGGAGCTGGGAGCCACGTCTCTAGACATTTGCGCTGGGCGAGGCAGGTCCAATTAATTATTATTTATTGTTGTTTTGTTTTGGCTTTGTGTTGTCATAAGATCCACAAGGGCCCAATTAGAATATCTTGTTGAGAAAGAAATGAGATATTCAGTTTTTCCTTTCATTCAACACTGAGTACTATTACACGCATCAAGAGACCATGGGAGTATTTTAATTCGAAAGTTTCTAGTGAATGCTTCTCTTTTCAATTAAAGCAAAAAATTTTATTAAGTAAGGGCCAAATTAAGCAAACAAACAAACAAACAAACAAACAAACAAACATAACAAGTGTAGAATCATTAATACTTCATATTTAACGTAAGAAGTTTATACTGGTTTTTTTTGGAGAATGTTTTATTGTTTCATAAATTAGTATGAGCAATTAAGTATGCTATATATTGTATAAAATTTTCATGAAGGATAATAGGTTTTTTTGGATATTATAATTTCCTGACCTTTCTGACCCCATCCCCCACCAACCCCCCTGCTAAAACAAGTCAAGTACAGCAAAGATTACTGGTCTATTAAAACTGTACTTGGACTTGTGGAAGAGCAAACATGTACAAAAAAAAATCCCTTCACATTTAAATTGGTCTTTGAAAGTGAGAAGAGAACTCTGTTTGAGGTTTATTAAATACTTGTCTATTAACATTGCCTCTGTCTTAGTTTATTTTCCCATTGAGAAGTGGAACGAGAACACTAATCTAAACACTTCTAAGAAACACTGACAGAAGTTTCTACGCTTACATCATTACGCTGATTGGGAATTTATACATGTATTTTATTTCTTTTCATCTGGTGAACAGAGAATTTAAGTTGAAAAGCAAATGACCTTTCTCTCTGGGGGAAAGGAGGGAAGACAAATGACAACAATGGTATTCAGATCACACAGAGCTTGGCCATTAATAAACTTGTAAATATGTAGCAAAGAGAGCTGCCTGGGGTCACATTCTTTATAAGAAATTATAAAGCCTGTTGAGTTTTAGGAAAAAAATTATTGGCACTATTATGCGTCTAAGTATTTTATCCAAATGTTTTAGGGAACAAAAAGCGCATCAGTCAAACACTTGAAATACCAAAAAAAAAAAATCCACAAAAATAATAACCGAGAGATTTCTACATAACTGAAAGGCACATACAACTTTTGTATATACTTTTGATCTTCCCAAAATGCAAACCTCTCCGTAGAACTTAATTTTCCTTTGAGAAAATGGCATAGTCTTAAAAAACCCAAAAGTTCATGGGGCAGCTATGTTCACATAGCAATAGGATAGAGCTTTGAGAAAATCAGGCTGGGGCCTAATTTCTTCAAGTCTTTAAGAGAAGCAAAGGGATAAGCATAAAGGACTGAGACCAGCAGATGGGCGGAAGAGGGGGAATTGTTTCCTTGTCCCGGAAGAGTGGCTGATTTGCTAACAGAAGCTATGAGTCACTATGGATAAATGAACAAAAAAATGTTCACAAATGGAGACCAAGATAATACAGACTTTAGAAGGATTTGCTGTACCAGACAGGAAGCACGTTATATAACTCTCTTATTCTAAGTCACACAGCTATGAATGAGTGTATGCCTTACCTCTAGATTCACTACTGAAAAATAACAAGATGCTACATAAAGGGAAAAAGTAAGACATGGCTCAAAAAAAGAGTGAAGGTAGATGTAGATATTGTGTAAATGTAGATATTGTGTAAATGTCTGAAAGATTTTATTTTTAGATTTGCTGTTATAATTTATATATAGTATATAATATTTATACTAATAATATTATATTACATATAATATTTTGTATCAATACTTTTTATTTTAATAGACAATATAGTCTATTATATATTTTATATTAACACATTACTTAATATATTATGTTATTAATGTATAGCATGTATAATATATAAATATTATGCAATATAGGTCACATTAAGTATTTTTTTCACATTAAGTTTTTAATTTAGACTATATATTTGACCTGTTTCTTATATATTTACTATGTATAAAATATGTTAATATAGTTACATCCATATGTTTTTATAAAATATATACTTTAAAAGGAGAATGACCTGTACTTAATTGTTTAATTTGAGGAAATTAATTTGTTCAAGAAGTCCAATTTGTAATTCAGGTGTACATGTGTCATATGTATATTCTTACAAGTGAGTAAACACCAGCGTTGAGATAGCGGTGGGAGTCACTCAGTTCCGCAAACATTGTACATATGTGTACATATGTATCTATATCTATATGTGTGCTTAAATGCCTATATGTATGCATATGTGACGCATGTAACAATAATTAAAAAAATAATGGCCATGAATATGAAACTCACTAAGTGGGAGTAACATGGGAAGATTTGTAGGGAGGACAAGGAAGGGGAAATGATATAATTACATTATAATTTTGAGAAATTATTAACCAAAACCAAAATGAATCAGGGGGCTTTGAATGCTCAAGCCAGCCCTGTATCATTCTATTACTTTCCTTAGAACTGTTGCCTTAAGTAACCTTGTTAATCTAATCAAATTAACATATTTATTTACATAATTTCTCTTTTATTTTAGTTCAAAGCAGAAAAGCAGATAATAAAAGACAGACGGAGTTTAGGGATGACCTTATCCTTATCAAACTGAATTCATTTCTCAATTATTTTATGTCTATTCCTGTTGGCCAACTTCTCTTGAGTAATTAGCTCACCTAAAATTACTGTGCATCAAATGGCAAAATTAATTATAATTAGAAAGTTACTCTTTTTTTCTTGGAACATTTCTACTAAATTAGAGGGGCAAAGTTTATTTAAGAGTGATTACAGTTAAATTTTTTATAGTGTGATAATGATGATGATGGTGGTGGTGGTGATAATGATGATGGTGATGATGATGGTGGTGGTGGTGGTGATGAAGGTAATGATGCAAATTTTAGTATTTTACAACTTCTCTGTGGGCAAATGATACACCTTGACAGATGATGTGCTTCTTACAGTTTTTGCTAGAGTTTCTAAAAGGTCAAAAGTTCCTTGAAAAATAAGTACTCACCAGTAGAAAAATGTGGGACTCATTTTTAGCTACCGATTCTGGTACCATATCCAGAACTAAATGAGTTATTGATTTATTAATGATCTTTTGGGTTAACATCAAAGGACAAAAGTTACAGAAGTACGTTCTGCCTGTTTTGGTAACAGAACATGCAAATTGCTGGAGGAGGGTAGGTGTGAATTACAATGGGAAGTTTCTTGATCTTTCATTCAAACAGCACTTGCATGAGTCTGTTTTTAAGCATAAACATATAACACACTGCAAAATAAACACTTCAAGCTCCAGGTAAAAATAATCCACTGACATACTATGCCTTGACTCAGTCCATATATGCCACTCAACCCACCAAGGGGTCGTCTGTTCCTTACAGTAATTCATAGATCTGTTTCTGACTGGTTTTAGATAACACCTAAGCAAATGACTTCTAAAAGTCAAACACTTCTTTGCAAAAAAACGTTTACTAGAGTAAAATAACAATGTTTCTTCTAATAATATAGTTATAAAGAAGAATTAAGAATATTTTTCTCAAAAAAAGAATATTTTTCTCAGTCTAAATAGATCAGAAACAATTATTTCTGCAAGAGACCTTTATTTTTATTTCTTGGGTCTTGAAAAAAGTTAAAGATTAGTTTTAGAGCTTTACAATTGAAATTGACTTTGAATATTGTCTTTGAAATTACCCTGTCAGATGCTTGACTGCTTTCCAGAGTACTATCAGACCCAAATAGTTCTGGCTAGGGACTGCAGTCCTGGCCTCTGTCAGAAGGTGATACTGGGGACCTGCATCTGGCCACATCTGGGGCCCTCTGCCCATGGGAGTCCTGTATCTGCTCTCTTTGGCAGGCACATCACATGAGTTAATAGTGGTCTAGTCATCAGCTCAGTCCCTTGGGTTTCCACACACAAACTTTTAAACCAAGGCTTCATCTTTCTTTGTATGTGTTGATTTTTAATAATCCTCATTTGTCTACTGTGTTATCTAGTGGTTCCCCTTTGAGCAGATTGTATTTATTGGTTATATAATGACTATAAACCATGTCCATATAAAGCTTCCTAGTGTAAAATTTTCACAAATTATAAACATTTTATTAATAAAATGTATTGTACTAATACATCTTTACAAAGTCATAAAAACAAGTATATAAACATATATTATCACATCAGAGAAAAATATTACAATCTTTGTTGACTAGAGTATAACAGAAATATTACTAATTGTACTACAAAGCATTAAAAATCTGCTTGTGAGTACTGGAGCAGATGGAAAGAGCCTTTGAGAGACAGGTAGAAGCAGATTAGGGAAAGGAGCAGGAGGCAGGGCATGGGGAGAACCCTGGGCTGCCAGAGCAGGTTTTGGCAGGATCCATGTCCAGTCTTTGGTGCACCAAGTGAAGCTGCAGGGACGGTATGAGTTCTGCCCTCCTGCTTTCTAGATCTTGTCTTCTGAGTACACGTGACCACCTAGGTAGCAAGATTGAGGATCCACTGCATGCAGAGAGGAACTCCTGTCTTAAGATGACCATGAAAGAGCTGACAGTAGGTCAGAATCCATGAAGAATGAAGAGAGAAATTTTATAAATAGTAGTTACAGCTAGGGAGGGAGTTACCGAGGATGAAACTGGGAACACCAAAGATACCACTTCCCAGCTTCTTACGTTGCCTGTGGGGTAAGCCTGTGTCTATCTATCTACATGTCTTCTGGAATTAGATGGTGTCAGATGATGTGTACATTATTCTTGGTGGCCTTTGTGCCATTGGCTTCTTCAGTGAACTACTTTCTGTTATAACTCTAGTGAATTATGAAGAGGTTCCTGAATTATGGGAACATTAAAATACATAATTTCCTTAATTCCCATTTAAGATACTGGATACTTGAAACATCATATATTCTCTATGAATGTTCAAATTGTAGTAAACGGAACTGATTCCGGAACTCAGCAAACAAGCACCACTTACCATAAAAGTTCCAACAAGTTGCAAGATCACTTGCTGGGGAGATATTGACTGACAGCTGATAACCTGGAAACATGTAAATGGTGGTTTCTGCTTAAGGCTTAAAGGTCCGCCACTGAGGCTTAAATTTCGAACCCATCTTATTTAAATTGATGTCATCATGTCATCATGTATGTGGAGCAAAGGGTACCTTTTTACTCTCCTGGGTATGAACATGTATTACTATGATTTGGTAACTATGAGGCTTGGATTCTGAAATATTCTTCTTGTCTCTGAGAACATTATATAATATAATATAATATAATATAATATAATATAATATATAATGTGTGTTACAAGAGATGAAGGGCAGCACACATGTCTGCAAATTCCACAATTGTTCTGATTTATTTTAGCCTTGCTTTGGACACAACTTAAAATTAGATTCAATATAACCTAATCTTTTCCACATGTATGCTATATTCTCCTGGTCTACAGTCAGTGGCAACATTTATAGCTGAGGGATCAAAAATATTGATTAATTGAAACGGAGTCTCACATCTCAATTCTCCACGTGTAAAGTGTGAAGTGCACAGCTGAGACCTTTTCAGCGTGTGGATTCTGTACCAGCGAGACTATAACCTGCCTTTGAGACCAGGCTCACGTCCAGCAGAGCACAATCCTGTTAGAATAAGAGTAAGCTTTGGAATTCCAATACAAAGTTCTTTGAGTTGAGCATGGCGACGCAGGACTGTAAATCCCAATATTACTGAGGCCCAGATTGCAAGTTAGAGGACAGCTGGGGCCATATAGCAAGAGTCTGGTCTTAAAAATGAGTTATTTTGGAGTTTGTCCGTTTCTGACAATTTTGAGGTGGATGTCCTGAACCACAGTGAGAAGCAAAGCAGTCTGGGACCATGCCTGCTCTGCCAGGTTCCTGCTCTGCCAGGTGCCTGCTCTGCCAGGTTCCTGCTCTGCCGCGCTCCTGCTCTGCCGCGCGCCTGCTCTGCCGTCACTGCCCGGTCTTGTTCCTCAGCCCCTCTTGTGATAACATCTTCCCTTTAGGGGTTGGAGAGGGCCCTCAAATTTCTCTAACTCCTCAGAGTTCAAAGGTTCAGTTTATTTCTGTGTTCTCCCCACTCTGTCTTGTATTTAGAAAAGACCTCAAGACAATGAGGATTTTATCACTTCCTCTACTGATAAGATTTCCCTCCATTGTGTCCTCTTGCTTTCCAGGAATTCACTACTGAACACAATTATCATTGTACCTCCGAGGCTATGGTTCATTACTATGAAAAGGTCCCATGCTTCTAATCTCTTTCAATAAATATTTTTACATCTGAAGTATCTTCTGCAAATTAGCATGTTGGAGCTATCTGTAGAACTAGAAAGATAAAAGAGTCCAGGAAGACTGAGCAAGAATTCTCTACTGATATTGCTTATGTATATTTCAAAGTTCAATGAAAAAAACACAGAAAGTTTATAAAGTCAGACCCTTCCTATTACATGCTTTGGGAATTGTTCAAATCTTAGTATCATGTAGTTCACATCTACCCTAGCTTTAATCCATGTAAGTGCATGTCTCCGTGGTTTTAAGTGATTTATTTAGGTTACACAGTCATGGTTATTTTCTCCTGTTAACTATTAAATTTCACTGCATACCCAAGAGGGAAAGAAGGAGGGAAGAAAGAGAAGAGAGGAACACATACAGACAGACAGCTACAGAGAAAGAAAGACAGAGGAAGAGGAGGAACAGTAAGAGAGCAAAGACAGAAAACTTCATAAACTTATAATAAACATAAATAGAAATATATGTATCTATAAGTATATGTACATGCATTCATATTTCTTTATATGTATACCTACACACATATGTATATGTTTACTATCCCATTCATAATTAATGAGCCATTTTCATTCTTGTACGTTTAGAGGGTTCCTTCAGCTCTGGAAGTATATCACTTGAAATCAGAGAGGTTGACTTTGAAGAATGTTCAGATGCAATGCAGCAAGTGTACCTCTCTCAAGGTCCCCCCCCCCTCTTTTTTCGGAGGGCTGGGGGAAGCAAAGAGTTTATTTCAGCTTACATCTTGTAGTCCCTCATGAACAGAAGAAACCAAAGGCAAGAGACTAAAACCTGGAGGCAGGAGTACCGAGGAGTGCATGTGGGAAAGCGTGTTTATTGGCTTGCTCTCCATGATTTTCTCAGCCTGCTTTCTTATACAGCCAAGGACCACATGCCCATGGGTGTCACAGCTCACTGTGGGCTGGGCCCTCCCACATCAAACAATCAAGAAAACTCTCCATAGAGTTTCCTAGAGGCTAATGTGACAGTGGCATTTCTTTCTTTCTTTTTCTAGTTTAATTTAATTTTGTTTGTACTTATCCACTTTACATCCCACTCTCTGTTCCCCTCCCAGTCACCCACTCCCACAATTCTTCCCCCCTCTCCCTTCCCTTTCTCCTTTGGGAGGGAGTGGGCCTTTTAACTGAACATTTAAGTAATTTTTAACATTCATTACTACAATTTATAATATCAATTTTTCTTCCATTGGTTCCAAAAAACATGCACAGATAATTACAAATACATTCTTTGTTTCATATTTGATATTCAGTGTAAAAATAGAAGCTGTTAAATGATCTTAAAATATAATTTTCTCAAGCTTAGAGATGAAACTTAAATCCGTTTGTTTTTATAGTTTCATTCACATTTCTATGACTTTCAACTTTTAAATTTGTATGTATGTAAGACTAAGACAAACCACCATTTTGAGGTTCATTGATAGAAATGCACAATTCTAATAACATTTTTCTTATATAGTCTAAACTTAAGTATCAAAACTAAATTTAAGGATCAAAATATCATAAAAAAAACTGTGAATTAGCCGGGTGGTTAAATTTTACCTATATGTACAACTATAGACACTATATATATATATATATATATATATATATATATATATATATATATATACACTTGCCACCTCAAACTTTGCTTATAAGTTTATTACCTCTATAAACTATGATCAAAGAAATAAATTATACTTAATAAAGTAAAGCAATTTGAATTTGTCTCTGATAACTTCAGAGAATTAAGATGTTTTACTAAAGACTTTAATGTCAATGCCTTAACCTTTTAATTTCTAATCTAGAATGAAGCATTCCTAATAAAGTCCAGGAGGCCATTCCAAAGTGGTGCCAACAAAACACAGTGTTAAACTCATAGACAGTTTTTAAATAATGAAGTATGCAGCTTAGAATATGTCGAATATTATCATTCAGTTATGTGATTAATTTTTAAAAGCACCCCTTTAATTCTAAAATTTAAATATATATTGATAAAACTAAATCTACTCCGTTTTATTAAAATTCAGTTGCTCAGTTTTATTAACCACTCTGTGTTTGCTCAGTAGCCATATCAGGCTGTTATAGCTACTATATTAGAGGAGAAATACAAAGGTAGAGATACCTTTGTAGGTATCTTGCTGGCCATTTATTATTTAAAATTGTCAGGACACCAAACTAAGGTGACAGAGAGAGGTTTAATATGGATTTTACATCAATTTCTTTTGGAAAAAGGAAAAACTCATTTTTTTTTCCTTTAGGGAAACTATATGTACAATGAAATATTTTCTATGAGCAGGGCTCTTATGAACTAACAGAAACCCAGAGACACAGAGCAGCAACTTGCAGGGCCTGCACTGGTCTGCAGCAGCTCCTTGGGGCTTTCAGCTTAATATTTGTATGGGATTCCCGAGTGAGAATGGGTGGGTCTCTGTTTCTTGTGTCAGCTCTTGGTCTCTCCCCCTTGCACTGGGTTGCCAGGTCCAGCCTTGATGTTTTTTTACTTCATCTTACTATATTTTATTTTGCCACATTTGGTTGCTATAGCTTAGAGAGACAGAGAGGGAGTGGATCTGGCAGAGAGAGGAAATGGGGAAGAACTGGAAAGGATATTGTATGAGTATGAAAAAAACAAAACAAAACATGGTTTTGCCATGCATGACTAATATAAATTGTCTGATGCTCTGAATAGAGTTGGCTACTGAATGAAAAAAAAAAACAATGAAAAAGTTTTCATAAGATATGAATTACTACTTTGTATTTACTTTTAATTTTCAGTTAGATAAAAGCAAGAAGATATTAAATGTACTATACCCCTTGGTAATATAGTGGCTTTATTACTTAAAACAATTTATAATTAATATATGTTATTCCAATATAATTGGTGTATGGAAATGTGAAAGTCAGAGAAAATTTAACTTTAGTATAAAAAATGCCCTAATATCCAGAGAAGAAAATTTAAACTCTAAGTATATTCTGATGTATGTGACTCAAAATATTTCCTTTACTAGATATTCCTAACTTTTCTGACTGCCCTGAGATTTTTCTATTAGTTCTTACAGAAAAGCCAAAACAATTATTTTGAAGAGTGTGACATAAGGAAAGTTGAAGCTTTATACAGAGAACAGTTTTTATTTGTAATTGTGATTGGGCAACTGGAGCTGTGTGAAGTCATCATCTCTTTACAATTTTATTAGCTGATATGAATCCTCATATTAGATGAAGTTCAGTGTTTCACAAAGGAGTTTTCCACACAACAAGCAGGTGTTTCCAGTACCTAGAAAACATTGTTTACTTTATAAATTTTTATTAATATGGCTTCTTCATTCAAATTTAGAGGTTGAGAAGGTAGGGGGTCCTTTTGAGTACAGGTTGTGTTTTAGAGACACATTCAGTTTTAAGATGACTTTGAACTCTAGAAGGATCTTACTGTTTTGAATCCATATGGGATAGTTTCAAGAGGGCTCCAGGTCTTTAAACTTTATTGAGGAACACCTGGGAACCCAGGCAGCAACAGATGCTCCTTGGGAAAATGTATACCCAAGTCAAAAGGTGTATCCTCTACTGATCTAGGTTATTAAGTCTTCCTACTTGTGTATCCCTGGAGATCTGATGTTTGGCCTACCTACAAAAAGAATACTTTTTAAGCTTTGAAGTAACATGATAGTTAATATCTCTACTAAATTTTATTTCTATGGCTCTGTACAGTGTATGAAATTATTTAACAAACACTATGTAACTGAGGAGTTATATTGGAGGCTACCATGAAGTATACGATGCAAGACATATGTGGAGAATGTGTTTAGATTAAGATTTTAAATATACAGTAGGAATCTAAAAATTTCGAGACCCCAGCATACCCGTTATAGACAAAGAAAACTGACTGCTCATTAAATTGTTCTTGTCTCAGATATAAGGTAATAACACAAGTAGTGATAATTTCTCACTTCTCAACCGAACACTCATTTAAGGTCACTTATTTCAGTAAGAACGCTCAGATACTGTTATATAAAGGAAAATATATCAAGTACCACTAGGACAAAGCACTTAGAGAGTGATTTAAAGAGTGATTAGACCACAGACAAAGAACAACTTTGAAAGAGGATAGGGCATGTTATCTCCACCTCAGGGAGAACAAAATTCATGCGCATAAATATAGGTTTTGGACACCATATCAATTTATAGCTTTTTTATCCTTTCCTCACCAAGGTGATTAATCTAGAAGCAAACCAACAGAAAATAAAAGTAAAGAGTGATTGTCTGTTTTTTAAAGTCCTAAAGTAACTGGACCAAACTAAATGGATAAAAATACCCATTTCTTCCTAAAATGATTTCATCTTCCTTTTTGTTCAACAGGGAGGTGGTGACTGTCCAGAAATGAGCATCGGAGCTATAAAGATTGCCTTGGAAATCTCTCTTCCTGGGTCCTTCATCTATGTTTTCACTGATGCACGATCCAAGGATTATAGGCTCACCCATGAGGTGCTGCAGCTTATCCAACAGAAACAATCCCAGGTAAGTAGGCAGCATCCCTAGACATGCTTGTCTGAATAAGCCTGGGAGGTTGCTTATCCCTTTTAATTATTCTGTGTGTGATCGATCGCAATAGTCATAACCATTTGACTGTGTATCTTACACCAGTATGTGTAAAATGTTCATATCGTCTTATTTGAATGTAGTAAATTCATACTTATCAACAGCATTTTGATACTTTGACTTTGAATACAATGAAGAAATGATTGCAGATTAATTAAAGTACTTATTAGCATCATTTCATACTTGTTATGGCTGTACTTCAAATGCCACTATCTATGGGGAGTTTTCCCTGAGTTAGTCAACCAGTATTATCAGTTTTTGCCATGTAACAAAACTCAATGATTTAAAGCATAGCCTTTCACCTTTCCCAGGTTAGCACACTCTTTACCTAGGCTAGTGATGGTTCTTGTGCATCTAGGAATGTTGAGGTTCTGGGCTTTGAATATATTGACTTTTCTTCCCCTACTGGTTTCTTTTAAGATTAAGACAGTCAATTTAATCACACCCTTTTCATGGCCATGGCAGAAACACTGGAGATTGAGCAGAAATGCAAAGGTCTTTTGAGTTGAAGCACATAACTTGTAGAATGACTCTTGTGCCTCAAGCCATATGGCCAAACTCAGATCCAGAGACACATTATAAACAATACATTTTTAACAAGAAGATTTTCAAAATTCTTTGCAAATGCATGGATGCATGACAAGATGAGGAATTGAGGTCACTGTGAAAACTAGCATAGTTGTGGTCTTCTTTCCATAACCAAACTTGTCCTGAAATATAAACAACTATGTTTCTGTGCAGGCCCAGCATATAGGGCTAATAACTATCCTGTATACTAACATTCAACTTGCTTAGTAAATGTGCTATCAAATAATAAATGCTAATAAATGTATTTGTCTTCTGGAAATCTCTCAACCTCTCTTCTGCTTTGCAAATCTCAGGTGGTATTTGTGCTCACTGGAGACTGTGATGACAGGAATCATATTGGATACAAAGTCTATGAAGAAATTGCCTCTACAAGTTCTGGTCAAGTGTTCCATCTGGACAAAAAGCAAGTGAATGAGGTAAGTTTAGTAAAGTTGGTCTAGTTGTTTTTGCTACTTTGTAAAAATCAGCTAGGCCACTCTAACTGTGATAACTCTGGTGTCCAAAAGAGTTATAACCTGCAGATTTTATCCTTAAGCTTATCCTTCCCAAGGGTAAATTACAGCAGCGATGCAGAGAAATGAATTCATTTAGAATTAATTTTCAGATTGAATAATGTTATAGCAACAACTCATGTAAGCACCAGAGATGAAAACTTCACTTAGTTTAATAAAATCTTTTTGTATTAAATGTTTAATTCAATGTGTGTGTCTGATGAATAATTTTCAGGTAACAAACAGGTCATATGAAGCTTGATCTATTATTGAAGTTGAATGTGAGAAAATGAATTACCTAACACAATTCCAGTCAGACTTATCACCCAATGTTAAGAGCTAAAATCCATGACCCATAACTGTATAATTAGAAAAATGATTGAAAACAAAATCTATAATTCATAGTAAGAAAAAATTATTGTTTGAAATTGGTCTCATTCTTATGATTTTTTTCAACTATTATTTTGTCTTGGCTACAGTTGTGGTAATAGCATTTTATTTACTAATTAATTAATTAATTAGGTTTAGAAACTTACCGGAACAATGATAAAGTATGAAGAAAGTATGATTCACATTTAATTTATTTAGTCTTTAGGTCTGTACAGATCTACTGACTTCGTGACAGATTTCTCTGTATCTTGAACAAAATAATCAATAGTCCTATAACTGAAACACTACATCACAGTGGAACGAATAGAAAATTGTAACTTTCCAGAAGAAACAATTTTGTAAAACTACCTTTATCAACTACTTACATGATAAACCTGGATGCTTACTTTAATCTAAAAGTTTTCTTTGAAAAAGTATCTGTTGAGAGGGCAATAATGACTCTAGCCCATGTTATGTCCCCTTTAGAGATTCATACCCTCCTGAACAATGCCTAGCAACTGCGAGGTGATCCCTAACAATTAATTTGGGGGAAAAATGTGTTTGAAACAGAAGATAGAAGCCCGGGGGGGGGGGAACTTAGAAAAAAGTGCCGGCTCTCAGGAACTGGGCTTCTTGTCTCACCCAACACTTTAACAGGATGAGAAAGGCCTGAAAGAGATGAAAAGCTTGCAGGTTCCCTTGGGACACATTCAGGATCTCCTGCAAGGGGTATAGCTGAAGAGTTACATTGTTCTCTCTTGTATTGGCCAGAGGTGATTAGGATGCTCTATGCAGACAGAAGGAGACAGGAACAGATATAGTGCCCAGTGATCATGGTGGGTCATAGCTAACGGTACTGGGGAAGAAAAGACATCAGAAAACTTAACATGAGCACATAGGACTTTGGAAAGGACAGGATCTCTGTCCTGTTGGCAAGCAGTCAAACACGATGTAGGGACTAGAAAAACGAGAAGAGCCATAGGATTTTCAACAGTTGAGTGCTAGAACAAAGAGGGTAAAAAGTCATCTTACTGGTTTATTAATTTTGTTTCCCAGAGAATCAGTTGATATTTGGATCTTTAAATGTTGTTATGACAGTACCAGAATTTTTTTTAAAAGTTAAGACTGCTCTTTTAATGTAATGCACTTTCTTTATTATAAAATAGAGTCAGATAATAGCAGGGATGAGCCTTGGCTTCTGTCAGTCAGTGCATCTCCAATCCCCTGGATGATTAATTTAGGAAAAGCTAGAATGTCTTTTTTTACTGTGGACCAGTAAGACTCAAAGGCATATTGGGTAGGGGGTAACTTGGAGAAATTCTCTGCTCCTAAATCTTGTCCTGTATACTCATAAATCTGATCTGATGCTGGCAATTGATACAAGTCTGACAATATAACAGCTGTGAAGGCTACTGAGCAGTTCAGAAAGCCCAGTCTCCCTGTTCAGTCTTCTAAGGTCTTTTAATGCTAAGTGTCTGCATTTACAGAGATGTTACTTTCCTTAGGCCAAGTGAGTAGTCAGTTACATCCAAATGAAGGAATCTCAAGTTCTACAGTTCTTTGTGACATGGGCTCTGTGAGGTCTAACTAGGCCTTGTTTATAAAATGAAGATAATAGAATTTCTATTTCAGGAGGCGATTATGCCTTTAAGTGGGATGATACAGGGAAAATGTTCTCTACAAGGTACTGTACAGAGTATGGACTGAATAACGCTGACTGGTATTGTGATGGTCCCCTATAGGCTCATATATTTCAATATATGTCATTGAGGAGTGGAACTATTTGAGAAGGTTTAGGAGGCGTGACCTTGTTGTCATGGAATTATATCACTGGGGGTGGACTTTTGAGATTTCAAAAGCCCATGGTAGGTCCGGTTCTCTCCTGCTGCATGTGGATCAGAATGTAAAGCTCTCAGCCATTGATCTAGCACTATGTGTGCTTCCATGCTCCATCATGATAATAGACTAAATCTCTGAAATGGTAAGGGATTAAATGCTTCCTTTTATAAGAGTTACTGTGGCTGCGGTGTCTCAGCAGTAGGACTAAGACAGGGACTCTAACCCTGGGAAACTTCTTTTCTACCTTTGCACTGAGGGCTTTGTGCCACCGTCTATGCTGGAGAACAGGTGGAGAAATAACCCTGAGTGGGAGGATTCAAAAAGAGCTGGGCAGTTTTATTTCTTCTTGTTTATAAGAAAAGATATTGTGAAGGTTTCCTGAAACTGTCTAAATCAAGATATACCATAAAGAAAGGCACCAGAATGGAAGATTTGTTAATAGGAAGCATTGTAACACTGGCCATATAGGACTTGCAAAAATTTGAGATACCAACCTAGTAATTTTTCTTTTCCAATTGTTCTAAATTCTTTTATTCTATAGATGCTACAAATTTTGACAGAAATGGATGGTTTTGTACTATGTACACATTTAATAGACACAAAACCCCAGGCATCAAAATCTTCCATTTTATTCTTGAAATTGTTTTCATGTACTCATTCTAAAGGAGACTTAAGACTATTGTGTGTCTGCCTTCATCACCCAGTGAACCAGTTTTACAACATGGTGGGAGTATAGCTTCAGTAAGCTGGAAGGTTTTCATTCTCCTTTCTTTCATGGGGATATATGGAGGATCTAGGTATCTTTTATCTACATTTAACATAAAAGGAAATCCAAAGTGGAATTCTTTGGCTGAATACCAGTGATCTGTAAATCACCGTGTGGTGGCTTTTGTGTCTTGAAAACAGAAGTTAAGATACAAATCTTAGTTCACCTTTGAAGACAGAACAGGGACCATGTTTTACTGTGCTGTTCCATTTACTTGGAATCTGAGAGGCTGCCTGTTTAATCAATGCTTGCTTTGCTATAATAAAATGTCTAAGGCTGTATGCTGTGTCAGAGAAGCAAGGAAGAAGTATGCATTGTTATTAGACCATTGACCTGCTTTGACTTCCCTACCTTATTCCACATTTCCCACAGACATGACCTCTAACATCCTTTTTATCCCTGCTAAATATGACTTCCTGAACATCTTAGCTTGATGGATTGCTCCCATTCTACCGAGTGTTAGCAGCCCTGCAGACGTTGTCTCTTACTGACAGGGTTATCAGTAACTATTACAGCAGAGGACACATGACTTACTCAAAGGGACCAAAGGGTGTTGAATGAATGTCAGTTTGCAACACTCTGGGCAAGTCTAAGGTCAGCCATTGAGTAATGCTGAAGCACCAAGAATATAGCATGAAGCAACTACCTATGTCCTCACTGAGTTTGAAGAGGAGGAAGAAGGTGCTCATAACATTACCCAGTGAAACAGAGGCCTGGGATAGGCTAGCTGAAGCCCTGTACTAGAAGACAGAATTCAGGGGTCTGGTTGACACAGTGTTTAAGATCAGCATCCAGGGTATGGGAATAGGAGGATGATTGTTCTGAAGGGACAAGGATGCAGAACAAACAGTACTGTACAGTAGATAACCTTTCACACTCTGGACCTTGGTTCATATCTCAGGCATGAGATTTTAAATGACTTATGCAATATTATATATTTCAACTGTATTTTTTAATTGAAAAATGAGATAATGTCATACTTAATGTTAAACTACAGGCTTTTTCAGATTAAAATATATAAATAAATGTTAATAGTTTTTTTTAATTTACTGATGCATTTTAGCCCAAATATACTAGTGATATTAGTTTTACAGTGATATGTCCTAAACCAAAGAAATATACATTGTGTATGGTGCATCTGGGGTTCTAGAACCAGAAGAAACTGGCTTTGAATACTCTCTCTGCCTTCGGCTAAGATACCTCTATGAAACAACTTTATAGATCGTCTCTGGAATTACATTCCTTCATGCAACAGGGTGCAACTCTTGCACCATAGGACTATTGTAAAGATAAAGGAAAATGTGGAATGTTTGTAGTGAGCTATACAGAACCCCGTGGAAATGGAAACAACCGCCCAGCCTAGACGTCTTTAAAGATAAGGGTTCCTCCTTTGTTCAAGAAGGCATCTACAGTTAGCTCAGATGACTCCATTACCCCATAGAGCCATCAGAACAACTGCTATTTGGGTAGCATCATCCATCCTGATAAATGCCTGAAGGGGAATAGGTTTAGAACTACTAAGAATCCCTTAAGGCTCTTGAACTCTTGTATTTACCTTGCATTTAAAATCTGCCTTACTTTTTATCATGGTAAGTAATAAAACTGAAGTAAGAGACGAAGAATTTAACTTGTTTACTTTAGAATAATAGCATCAATGGTAGTAATAATAACCCTAATAGAGGGATTAATACGCCCTGTGCACTCTGATAGGTGCATTTCTTTCAATCACTATTTGAGCCTCGGAAGCTCTGGGAAGAATAAAGCCCAGCATTCCTGGAGTCGGTGCCTGTGGGTGCAGCACTGAGAGGACAGGAACGTGTAAGACTCCAGACAGTCTGTAAGAGAAGCGAGGTGAAGGGCTGGAGGTGCATCACGGAGCTGAGATGGATGGGTCTGTGGGTTTCTGTGGTGGGCAACAGAAATGAAGATCCTCTGTTCTCACTGTACCATGAACTCGGGGACCTGTCATTAAAGATAACGTTGCCCCTGTCCCAACTGAGGAATGTCCGATTTCCCATTGGAGGACAATGATGATCCATGAAAAGTCCAGCAGCCTAGCAACAGAGTACGTCACAGGTTAGAGATCATCTGGTTTAGTTCTCCCTGCTGGGTCTACACTCATTTTTCTAGTACCTAGACTAGAAAAGCTATAAACTTTTATGGAGTATGATCGTGGCACAGCCCTTTCTTGCTATTTTGGCTGACAGCTACTTTTGACCAGCACGTGGAAGAGCTCGCTGCCTATGGGCTTAATTATGAGAACTGTTCAGAGTTTTGGGCAACTGGTGATGTGAAATGAGGTGTCTGCCACTTTGTTCTTTCCTACTCTGAATTTCACTCCAGATAGCATGTCAGAATATAACCTCACTGTTGACCCTGGAAATAAGTAGAAACCAGTGTTTCACTCTGAAAGTTGAAAACATATCAGAGTCAGCTCTAACATTCTAGAAAGTGACCAGGAATGTGTGGAGACAATGTGGAAATGTTTCCAGCAACCTGTCTTTGAATTCACCTAATTAAATGCCAAAAGGAAAGTGCGAAACTCAGCGCTCACATATTAAAGTGATATAGATACTATGTCTGCACTCACAAACACACCAGAAAGGAGCAGCTACCTAATGCCAATGCAGTGCTTTCCCTGGTCCTCTGCTGTGCCCAGGTTGACATGTGTTTGGGACCTTTGTTTTAGGAACACATATTCCAGGCACCTGGGAGAGTTTTTATTGGTCACTGATATGTTTAAATAAAGCCACATGTAAGTGGGGGTTACCATTTGTTTAGTTAGAACAAAAATTAAAGTCATTAATTTATTACTAAAAATATTCACTGATATTTTTGACATATGACATAATGCCATTTAAAATATACAGAGTGCACAATATTCATCAAAATTGGTGGGAGGACATGACTGTTGTCATCGATGTCATTAGGCTAAATACAGCCAGAGGGGAGGATACTTGTCCTGCAGTGCGAGCAACAAGTGGGGGCAAAGGAGGTGGAAAGCGGAGAACTTGTGGTTTAGAAGGAGAAGCCCTGCAAGCACGAGGCTCTGTCGTGTTTCATGGCTTTGTGTGTTGCTTCTGAGAATGCTTTGAGGCTCACAATGAGAAACTGCAGCAGCACACATTGTAATGTGAGAGTGAGCAGAACTTGCTGCCTTTGAAACCTAAGTCTGCATAGGAAAGTGTTATCCCACAGTCCCTCATAGAGACAGTCATGCTATCCAAGCTCATAAAATGCAGAAAATAGAATGGAAACTACTACATACACACCTTTACACAGAGAGAGACAGAGACAGAGACACAGAGAGAGACACACAGAGAGAGAGAGAGAGAGAGAGAGAGAGAGAGAGAGAGCAAGAAAAAACAACCATCTCAACAACAACAAAAAAATACCAGTTCACATAAATACATGGAGGAATATTTCTTACAAGGGAAAAGCAATACTGTTTGAGGATACACTGGCCAGCGAGTTGCACGGACCAAAACAAACAGGAAAGGAAATAAATCTGTCTATTTAGCTGATGCCATTTTGATTAGAAGCTAAAATAAACTATCAAGTTCAACCATGTCAGAGCTAACCAAACCAAATCGATTTCTTGCATAGCTGCTTCTGATTTACAAGAGCCCTAAACTACCACAGTTACTGTGTCTACTTTTAAAGTGTCTGAAAAAAAAATGCATTTAAACTCCATCCAGCTTGAAGGAGATTGGGCATCTTCCCCATTTAGAGGCAGAGCTTCTTTATTTTTCTTTTCTTCTCTTTTCTTTCTTTTTTAAATTGGCACTGTAATGAAAAACATGATTTAAATGGAGAGAAAGCTGCCACACATGTGTGTGACATCTATCATGCGTGTGTGACATCTAGAATTGAAACAGCTAATTAGCAGTGAATCCTTTTTGAAGAGTCAACTCATGAGGACCTGCGAAGGGCACCAGAAACTCAGAGAACACTAGCAGTGCTGAGACTAATGCGATTTTATTTTGCCTTTTTTAAAAAAAAACATGGCTTCAGCAATGTGCATACAGTTTCCATATGGAATTTTAAGTGATTACAAAAAGCCCTTTTGTTTAGACAAAAAAAAAAAGCATACATCAATGGTAGGATAAAAAGCAGTACACAGTAACAATAAAAGAAGTTACAAAGACATACACAGCAAGATTTTGCATGTATGACGGAGGAAGAGACTAGAAAGAGAGCTAGGAGTTCAGACCACTTACTGCTCTTGCAGAGGACAGGGGTTTGAGGCCCAGCCTGCAAATGGAGGCTCACAGCATCCTTAACTCCTGATTCAGAGGTTCTAAAAGCCCTCTTCTGGCTTCTGTGGGCACTGCACATACTCCGGGCTCAGCAATACAGACAGGTGAACACACGAAGTGAATGAATAAATAAATACATCTATAAAGTGTGTGTGTGTGTGTGTGTGTGTGTGTGTGTGTGTGTGTGTGTGTAAACCAAGTGAGATCATGTGCTCATAGTGTCTGGGAAAGGACTTAGCTTTGCACTTGTGTGAGTATTTTGGATCCTCTGTGTCCTTTTTACCCAAACATTTGTGACTTTCTAGACCAGTGGTTTATCCTCCCCTGAGGTTTGTGTGGCCTGCATCTGAAGGGACAGTTACTTGTCAGCCACAGCGAGGAAGATTTCAAAGCCTGACTTTCTTTTATTTTTCTCCAGAATGCCTTATGGTACATGGTTGGGGAGAACTTTGTAGTTTTTTTTTCTTTAATAATGAAAACCAAGTGATCTAACCTAAGAGAATGGTGATCTCGTGTCAATTTCTAGACAGGGAAAAGACATAAAATATAACTTTTTGCTATCTATTCAGCAGTCCCATTGTACAAGCAGTATGCATTGTCAATGAGAAGCTTTAACTTTTAAACTAAACGCACTAGATAAATGTTACACGGTTTCTGTCTGTGACAGCAATACTTCTATCAATTTAATGCTTTTGCGGAACCTCCAGGTACGAAGTGTGCTTTTTCTAGAGCAGTTTTAGGGACGAAAAAAATCTCAAGATTACCTTTTAAAAACTCTTCCAGGGAAATATGAAACAAGAAGCTTGGAACACCGAGGCTTGTTTAATGAAGTAGTAATTGGTTCAATATAAATAAAAAACATCCACCAAGGACAATCTAATTTTTGCTTCTTATTTTTCAATAGTAAAGAGACAATGAAAGGGTTAATGAATCAAAATAATGGAAGTTTTGTTTGAGGAATTTCCCTGTGATCTAGGATAAATAAATAGAAGGAGCCCATGCTTCCTATACATTCCAGCCTCCTTCTGCATGCCTAGCATGCACAGATGGCCAGAGGGTTGTGGTAGGAAATCCCTGAGAGAGGGTATGAGTTATCAAGCATCTGAGTGATGCTTTGCCATTGTGGTAAGAATTACAGATTGGCTTTTTTCTTCCCTGCAGTGGATCAATGTACATCAAAATCATATAGTGTATTACTGAAATAAGTTTGGTAGCCAAAGAAGGGAGGAAGATAAAAATAATATAAAGCTCTTAGGATTTTAAGTAGACATGGTTGATTCACACAAAAAAAATCTTTAGATCATTTCATGTTTTTCTTATGAAATTGAAAAAAGATATATGGATTGGTTAAATGGCTTGTAGTTTGAACATAGGTAATCTGTGAGAAATAAAGTCTTTAGAAATTAGTGACAGTGTTTGTGAAAAGTTCTTTTAATTATATTTATTTCATTACTAATTAACTCAGTAATATGACAATTGCTAAAATATATTTAAATAATAATGAATGCAATTATTAATTCAAGTAATGTTTATTAAATGTTAAGACTGCATTTAAAATTTATCTAATATTCATAAGTATATATGTATTTCTTAAAATCTATAAACATTGTATCCAAATATATTTCACTGTCAATGACTTGAGATTATGATGATAGAGAAATTTAAAAAAATTATGACTGGGTGGTGGAGGCACACATCTTTAATCCCAGCTTTCAGAAGGCAGAGGCAGGCAAATCTCTGTGAGTTCGAGGCCAGCCTGGTGTACAGAATGAGTTCCAGGGAGGCAGGGCTGCACAGAGAAACCCTGTCTCAAATATATGTGTAAAATGTGATTTTTTTTCCTGTTTCTCTATGGTACATGTTCACGTTCATGTGTGTGAGTGAGTGTGTGTGTGTGTGTGTGTGTGTGTGTGTGTGTGTGTGTGTGTGTTTATTCTTTATGTTTGAAATGAATGTCATTTTAAAATAGAAAATATTGAAAACATTTCCATTAAGCAGAAACCACGAACCAAATTCTACCTTCTGCTTTTGTTTTTGTTCACCAGACTTTCTTAGCAGTGCGGCCTCCCTCTCTTCTCACAGATTTGCAAATTCTGTAAACTTTGACTCCTACCCAAATCCAAATGGCTGTGATCATGTGTTCCAAGGCTCTCATGTAAGCCCTTGCTTTCTGCCTGCAAAATGTGACCCTGTGAACGGCTCTGCTTTGTGAAACCCTCCTACCCTGAACGTCAGTACTTCGATGTTCTTCCTCCGAACAGCTCCATCCTTTCTCCATTCACTGCTGCTGTTTCCTACTCAGCAAAACAATCACTTGTATTAAATATTGCTCTGCTTGCTAGAAAGCCAGATGTTTAGTAGATCTGAGAATACTTAATATCAATCGGCTGAGTGGTTAAAGAAGGGAGAGAGGGCAATGAACTTCAAAGTTTGCATTCAGACAAACTGGAACGAGATTTATGACCTACCTCAAAGTTCCTGTTGTTGAACTGAAGAATGGACTTGCCTTGCAGATTATTTTCTTATGTGTTGAGGTGCCTTATACTCAAGTATGATATGTAGAGCAGAAGTTAGGACACTGAGTTTAGGCCTAAGAATAACCTAGAATCTAGCTTCTGAACTCTGTATAGCAGTAGTTTTCAACCAGTGGGTTTTGGGCCCCATAGGGGTCATATATCATATATCCTGTATATAAGATATTTGCATAACATTTCATAATAGTAGCAAAATATAGTTATTAAGTTGTACCAAAATAATGTTCTGGTTGGGGTCATTACAACATGAAGAACTGTATTAAAGGGGTGTAGCATTCAGAAGGTTGAGAACTGGTGTAGCATTCCTTTCTGTCATCCATCTGAACTTTTTTAAAAAATGGAAATCTCTGGGAACCTACTGGAATGTTAATGGATTCATTCGATTCTGCCTGTTCATCAAATGATACTTACTGTCTTTTGAATTCACTGAACTTCAATTTGCCCTTTTTAGTCATTGTCTCACTATGTGGCACTGGCTAGCTTTGAACTCACTATGTAGATGAGACTCCTCACAAACTCAGAGGTCCTTCTGCCATTGCCTTCTGAGTGATGGGATTTTACCCATCCTGCCTGGCTTTAAGGTTCAGTTTTTAAGACTATTCCTACCATTGGATGTACTTTTTTTCTTGGCCTGAAGATTCCTTACATATCCTAAGAGGATACAGCAATTAGACATTTGCTACTCAGGGTTACTTCAGGTACTGTAATGAATGCCAATGAAGAAGAAGTCACTGGTTAGCAGTATGGCATTGACAGGATCTGTTATCATAATGGGAGAAAGCCAGCATATCAGCTAGCCGTGATCAGTTTTTATACAATGTAGCACCAACTCTGCAGATCAACTAGCAGTGTGGAATAATTTTTATACAAAGTAGCATCAATCTCATAGTTATGAATGGAAATTGTGAGGAGAGAAAGACGGGGAAACAAGATCAATCTTACTGCTGATAAATTGAGTTTACTTTCTTCTGTTCTTTAGGAGATAAATGTCACCAGTTCAAATATTTTGCTCTAGGACTAATGCAACAGGAATAGATTTGTTGATTTTGGCATTCTAGATTTTAATTTTAATTTGTTTGTATGTTTCCCTCAATTTTTATTAGCTGTTTGGAATAAGATGTAAAACCAACTCCATTAAATAATCATTTATGAATTCAATCTGTAAAATTACACAGATTAAAATTAATCTATAGATGTTGTTTCCAAAACTCATTAGAAAGAGCCAGTTTTTATGAAATATAGATCAGTTCCTATTCTTACCCCAAATTTACCCTGGTTTTGTTTTGTTTTGTTTTGGTTGCTGTTGTTTTGCAATTCCAAGGCTATTTGTATTAAAAATTTTATTATTTCCTTACTTCACTCAGTCTTTAGCCTTCCATTTTTAGATGAAGTCTGGAAACAGAAATTCAGAATCCATATGAAAATTGAATTTCTTTTAAAGAGTCCAGCTTCAGGCAATGTAGGGAACACTACTGGCCTTAATGGAAAAGCATTGATGCAGAATTTGGTTTTCAGATTGAGTAACTTTTCCTGTTACATCACCCACTGTAAGAAATATACAAACAAATGTACTCTAAAGGGCACATAGACTCACATAGCCAACTGGACCAGCCACAGTGGACTTGATGGATATACGTACATCTGTGAAGCTGTGTGATGAAGCCATGCTAACAGACTATAATTGAGCATTCACAGCTTGTTCCTGACATGACAGGATGCTAGGAAATGATCTTATGTCTTATGATATTCCCCAATTAAGTATCTCAGCACACTGCGGCAGCTCTTGGGTCTGAATGTGTCCTCATGCTCAGCTTCTATTGGAATAGTTCAGTTGTAATAGTTTCCTTGTCAGTTTCTGTGCAATGTCCTAGTGTCCTGGTTATTGTCTCTTGTTTGTTCATTTTGAAGGAACCCTGAAAAATGCTAATGTGGGTAGATTGCCACAATGACATCATTGGAATTTATTTATGTAAAACAATGTCCCAATTTCCCACGAAAGAATTTATAATATAAGGAAATATCAAATCAACATGCTCTTTGATATTGAAATATTAATTCAAGTATGTTTTGTGAATGTTGTATTTTACTTTTCTGATGCTAATACTAATCTACCATCACTTTGGCTCTTTAACCATGAGAAACAATTATTTAAAGTATATTCACCATTTCAAGGGCTATAAGAGGAAATATTTCCTTGATTTGGCATAAAACCACAAGGATTTTACACATAAACTCCTCTCCTGTTCTCTCTCCCCTGCAAGTATAAAATGTCCCCCACAGACTTGTGTGCTGAGGGTGACTTGAGCCGTAGTTGCTGTCATTATGTTTGCCAGTCCGAGGAACTTCAGGAGGTGGGGCCTCTCTGGAGGAAGTACTTCACTAGTGACGGGTCGGTCCCTTTCCCCTTCTTGTTTTCCTTTGCTTCCTGGAAGGCAGGAAGCGAAGAACCTTCCTCAGCTGGGCCTCCCTACATGCTATTTTGTCACAGGCCTACTAGCAGTAGAGCCAGCCAACCATGGACTGATCCTCTCAAACCATGGCTAAAGTAAAGCTTTCCTTCTGTCAAGTGTTTTCTTGGAAATTTTCCCTCTTCCCTCTTCCCTCTTCCCTCTTCCCTCTTCCCTCTTCCCTCTTCTTCCCTCTTCTTCCCTCTTCTTCCCTCTTCTTCCCTCTTCTTCCCTCTTCTTCCCTCTTCTTCCCTCTTCTTCCCTCTTCTTCCCTCTTCTTCCCTCTTCTTCCCTCTTCTTCCCTCTTCTTCCCTCTTCTTCCCTCTTCTTCCCTCTTCTCTCTTCCCTCTTCCCCAGGCTTGGAGGTTCAGCAAATGCAACAGATGAGCAAGAGCATTTACACATATGGGGGAAGGTGGTCTTCCTTTATAGCTTCAGTGCCCATGTGATTCCATGGTTTTTGTTGTTGTTGTTGTTGTTGTTGTTGTTGTTTTGTTTCTGTCTCCCTGCTCTTTGGTGTAATACCAGAATGTGAGCTTTCTTAGGACAGAGAGGCAGGAAGTTTGACTTCAACTCTGTCAGCATTTTATCCTACTAAAGCATTCAATTACTGTACCTTTTGAATAGCCAAGAATTGAGTGAATGCAATATATGTATATTTATGCATACATGTTTGGGTATCTGAGTAGGTGTGAATGTGTTTGTATATGTGTGTATGAGTCTGTGTGAGTATGTACATGAACAAATCTGTCTGTCTATATATGTTTCTACATGTACAGGTATGTATCTATGTACATATATGTATCTGCATAAGTATCTGTATGTCTGTTTTTGTCTGTGTGCCTTTGTATACACATGTCTGTAATTATACATGTGCATCTGTATGTGTGTCTGCATGTATATGAATGTATGTGTGTCTGTATATATATATATATATATATATATATATATATATATATATATATACACACACATATATATGTGTGTGTGTATGTATGTGTATTAGAGTGTATTGAATGTTTCTGTGTGTATATATGTGTGCATCTGAATATATATGATTATATGTGTGTATGTGTCTGTGTATATATATGTTTGCTTGTGTATTGATTGCTGTGTCTATGCATGTGTATGTAAATATATCTGTATATATAATTTCTTTACCTCTTTGTAAACACAAAGGAAACATGGCTATCACACATTTTTTTATGTAACTTTTGTTGATTAACCATATGTCTATACATTCCATATATTAATAGAGTATCTTAAATATTAAGGTTAAAATGGAATTTATATAAAGTAAAATGTATTTATACTAAATATATATTTTAATGAATTTTGACAAATTTATATACTTGTGCAACCACTACCACAGTCTCAGTAAAGGCCATTTCCATCACCCTTACCTGTTCCAAGTGTTCTGTGCTGCCTCAGCTTTCCAGTTCATCAATCACTGTTTTTCTTTCCAATGTGAAATTGGTTTAATCTTTTCTAAAGTGTCATATGAGCAGAAACCTTTGAGTTTAGCATTTTTTTCTGAGCTTCATGTTTCTGTGAGATGTCCACGGTGTGTTTCTTTTTATTTAATATGCTGTCCACATTGTTGTGTTTCTTTCTAGACAGTGTATTTAATTTGTGCGTGTGTGTGTGTGTGTGTGTGTGTGTGTATGATCTGTTTATTTCTCAGTTGTCTCACTATTTGCTTACTTTGGATATAGCACTTTTGAGCATCTTTGTGTGGTTCTTTGGGCAGACACATGCTTTCATTTTTCCTTAGTTTATAATTACAAATAAATTTGAAGGGTTATGTGGAAATAAATGTTTAATTTTATATGAAAGAGCTAGAGTGTTTTCCAAAGCGATTGTACCATTTAACGTCCCTACCAGCAACGTATGAGTTCCAGTTGTCCACAGTTTTACTAACACTTCATCTTCTAATACTTCAGTGGTTAGCTATTCTGATAGACATTTTCATCTCACTGTATTTTAAATTTCCATTCATCTAAAAACTAATGAGTCTGAGCATTGATGGTGCTATGTCTACCATATTTGTCATTTCAATGTTCACTTTCAAGTGAGTAGTTCTAGATCCTGTTTCCCTACTGTCCTTGTTAGCTTCAGTTGTCAACAGGGCATGACTGGGAAGAAGGAATGTCAACTGAGAAAGTGCCTCCTGTGATGGGCTGTGGGTATCTCTGTGGAACTTTTATATTATTAATTTATGCAGAAGGGCCCAGCTTTCTGTGGGTAGAATGTAAAAGGGAGGAAGTTGAACAAGTCGGAAGCAAGCTAGTTAGCAGCATTTCCTTTTCTGCTTCAAGCTCCTTCCTTGAGTTCTTGCCTCTCAACATGATGATGAACTGTAACCTGTAAGCCAAAAGAACCCTCGCTTCTGCTAAGCTTCTTTTTGTCAGTGTCCCATCATAGAACATCTATCCGCTTTCTATATCACATCTTTGGATGGTAGACTGGGCATTGCTCATGTTGTAATTATTTCGTAAACAATGGCTTTCATTGTATTAGTATAAAGTTCTTTCATTGTCCTATGACATGGGATTGAACTCCTTATTTTCTTGATCATCATTTGGTTGTAGCTTGGAGTTAAAAGTTCTTTAGCGTGGTTGAAAAAAATCACTAAATGCTGCTTGGAAAATGTATCCCTTAGGTATCTCTACTGACCTCACCAAGTATTTGATGAAGTGTCTTCATTTTTGTTGAAAAGAAGGCATATAGTCATTGGACCTGTGTGGATTTAGGGAGTTTTTGTATTATGTATGTCAAGTATGTTTTCTATGTGGACAGAGTTCTGTCTTGTCTTCATAAGATTTAGCTTATGCATGTAAAAATTATTACTCAGGGAAACATAAGAGAGGCCTCCTATACAAATACCTGCATGTATTTGCCTTCATAGCTCGTAGTCCCTTCTCTTATGTTTGCACTTAAAATTGTACCTGTGACAATAACACAGTGACACTGTGTTATTGCCTGAATCAACTAAAATATAGTTGTTTTCTATGTTTTTCTTAGATGTGCATTCTCTGTAAGGAGAGGTTTTGTCACTAAAGTCTTATTTGTTCTCCAGTTGGTTCTTGACTTGTCAATAAAGAAGGCTTGGGGAAAGGCTAATTGCTAGACAGAAGGTACAGTAAAGAAATCACAAAGGGAGTCAACCCTGGAGAGAGAAAACCTAGGAAAGAGACCAGGAGTCATAGATGCAAGCATCACCAACAAGAATACAAGAGATAGAAGAGAGAATCTCAGGGGCAGAAGATACCATAGAAAACATTGACACAACAGTCAAAGAAAATGCAAAATGCAAAAAGCTCCTAACCCAAAACATCCAGAAAATACAGGACATAATGAGAAGACCAAACCTAAGGATAATATGTATAGAAGAGAGTGAAGATTCCCAACTTAAAGTGCCAGATAATATCTTCAACAAAAGTATAGAAGAGAACTTCCCTAACCTAAAGAAAGAGATGGCCATAAACATACAAGAAGCCTACAGAACTCCAAATAGACTGGACCAGAAAAGAAATTCCTCCTATCACATAATAGTCAAAACACCAAATGCACTAAACAAAGAAAGAATATTAAAAGCAGCAAGGGGAAAAGGTCAAGTAACATATAAACACAGACCTATCAGAATGACACCAGGCGTTTTACCAGATACTATGAAAGCTAGAAGATCCTGGGCAGATGTCATACAAACTCTAAGAGAACATAGTAGCCCAGGCTACTATGTCCAACAAAACTCCCAATTACCATAGATGGAGAAAACAAGATATTCCATGATAAAACCAAATTTACACAATATCTCTCCACAAATCCAGCCCTACAAAGGATAATAGATGGAAAACACCAACAGAAAAAGGGAAACTACACCCTAGGAAAAGCAAGAAAGTAATCTTTCAACAAACCCAAAACAAAATAGCCACACAAACATAATTCCACCTCTAACAATAAAAATCACAGGAAGTAACAATCACTTTTCCTTACTATCTCTTAAGGCAAAAGCATTGTCAACAGGACAAAAAGGCAGCCAACAGATTGGGAAAAGGTCTTTACCAATCCTACATCAGGTAGAGGGCTTATTTCATATATAATAAAACTCAAGAAGTTAGACTCCCAAGAACCTTATTAAAAATGGAGTACAGAGCTAATCAAAGAATTTTCAACTGGGGAATATCGAATGGCCAAGAAGCACCTAAAGAAATGTTCAACATGTTTAGTCATCAGGGAAATGCAAGCCAAAACAACCCTGAGATTTCTCTTTACACCAGTCAGAATGGCTAAAATAAAAAACTCAGGTGACAGCAGATGCTGATGAGGATGTGGAGAAAGAGGAACACTCCTTCATTGCTGGTGGGATTGCAAGCTTGTACAACCACTCTGGAAATGAGTTTGGTGGTTCCTCCTAAAATTGGACATAGTACTACCTGAGTATCCAGCTATATCACTCCTTGGCATATACCCAGAAGATGCTTCAACATATAATAAGGACACATGCTCCACTATGTTCATAGCAGCCTTATTTATAATAGCCAGGAACTGGAAAGAACACAGATGTCCTTCAACAGAGGAATGGATACAGAAAATGTACATTTATACAATGGAGTATTAAAAACAATGAATTTAGGCAAATAGGTAGAAATAGAAAATATCATCCTGAGTGAGGTAACCTCAAAAGAACACACATGGTATGCACTCACTGATAAATGGATTTTATTCCCAAAGCTCCAAATAACCAGTATACAATTCACAGACCACATGAAGCTCAATAAGAGGGAAGACCAATGTGTCGGTGCTTTGTAATTTTTAGGAGGAGAACAAAATACTCACAGGAGCAAATTTGGAGATAAAGTGTAGAGCGGAGACTGAAGGAAAGGCCACCCAGTGACTGTCCCACCCAGGATTCATCCCATAAACAGTTACCAAACCCAGACACTATTATGGATGCCAAGAAGTGCCTGCTGAAAGGAGCCTGATATGGCTGTCTTCTGTGAGGCTCTGCCAGAGCCTTACAAATACAGAGGCAGATGTTCACAGCCAGTCATTGGACTGAATGAGGAGTTTTCAATAGAGGAGTTAGAGAAAGGACTGAAGGAGCTGAAGGGATTTGCAATCCCATAGGAAGATCAACAATATCAACCAACCGGACCCCCTCAACCCCCCAGAGCTCCCAGGGTCTAAGCCATCAACAAAGGAGTACACATGACCCCACCTGCATATGTAGCAAACTTTTTGGGCATCAATGGGAAGAGAGGTCCTTGTTTCTATGAAGGCTTGATAGATGCCCCAGTGTAGGGGAATTAAGGGTGGGGAGGTGGGAATGGGTGGGTGGGTGATGGAACACCCTCATAGAAGCAGGGGGAGGGAGGATATATTGGGGTTTCTTGGATGGATGGAAACCAGGAAAGGGAATAACATTTGAAATGTAAATAAAGAAAATGTCCAATAAAAATGAAGACAGAAAAGGAGAGACAACATCTCAATTCAAGCAGGAATAACTATAGATTTTTATGATGAGACAAGAGCTATAAATACCATGATTAATAATAGTATTTGAAAGTTATCAACCATCATTAATAACCACACCTACCAATATCATTGAGGCTATAGTCACATCATAAGGTTCTGTCTTGTTTCTGACATTATCATGCTACATAGATGAATAGTAGGCCGTTTATTAACTTTTTAAAAAAATGCCATCACTTATTTAGGAGACCAATTTCCCTACTTATTTTTTCTTTCCTCTTTCTGAAGCCATCAGCATGAGTGTACCACATGACTTTACTGTAGAAGACTGTGCCTATCTGTAGTTCCCTAGATTACACCTTTTAGAACCTCTCAGGAGCATCTAAATAGAAGACAGATCCCACATGCCTAAGAGGTAGATAAGTACTCAACAGTGCCATTGGTTAGATGTTTCTAAGCATTATATTAAGGATCCATAAGAGAAAGTGAGACAGAATGTCCTTTGGAAAGGCTGAGGCTAGTTATTCATCTCATACTTGAAAATGGACGTTCTAATGTATGGAAATTATTTGAAATTATTATTTCAAATTTCCAATCTTCCAATCTTATTTTTAGAAACCATGTTTTCATTTTGTTTTTAGGAATTTACATTTGGTTAATCAAACATGGTTTGATAGATCTGAAATGTATCCCAAGAATATATTGTGTAAAATAATTTTTATTTAATACACTCCCCTGATGTCACCCCAGCCCAAGTCTATAGCATGCCATATCTGTACTTCAGCAGTTGTTTCTCTCTCTTCTACTACTCTTCCCTTGTGTATCCAGCAAGATAAACACCCTCACCTTTTACGTTCGCCATTCTTCTCCTCTGATTTAGAAACAGACCCTCACAGCCAACTGAATGCTATCCAATTTTTTTTTCTCAGAATTCCAACTTAGCTGTGATCTCTTCTCACCTTGCCATCCAAACTTAGCTCCAGGTATTTCCCAATACTCTCTCTCTCAACTCTTGTTGTCTTCCTCCTCTGCCTGGATGGAAGTGGTACACTGCTGCCTCTGCAATTCCGCCACTAACTGCCTTTACCAGCAAGGACCTTGCCTTCCAGCTTTGATGTTCTTTCACTCTAACCTTCCAGGATCACCTTTTGTCCCTCATGACATGCGAATCTCTCCTGCTGTCCTCCTGCTGTATGACCCTTTCCTATTCAATCTATGGGGCCATCCATTCCTATACACTTGCTCATCTGTTAAAAAGAGTCAACGTTTTAAAAATAAACAATAGTTCTTGTATTTAATTTATTTTGTGATTTGCAAACTTTCATTGGAACTGTTTCCCTTTCTAGTTGGCAATAAAGTAATGGTACATCTTCTTATTTGTGGTAACTTAAGAGTTGAAAAAGCACTGTTTGTATTTATTATCTGATATTTCTAGTAGTTCCTTAGTATTTCAAAATGGAGTGCCATGATATGTTTTCTAGCATTGCGGCAAATTTTACTACTACTGAGATATGTTGTTTTCATTTTCCTTCTTTTGAACACCCTATAATACCATATGCATAATTCAGCTTCTTGAGTGAACTAGTAAACTTTATTTTAGTCAAATTAAATTGAATAAACATACTAGAGATACTTGGATAGAAAGCATGCTTCAAATAAAATCATGTGCAGAAGTGTTTCGCCTGCATTTATGTCTGTACACCACATGGTGTGCAAGGCTCATAGAAAGTGTCAGATCCTGTGCAACTGGAGTTACAAATAGTAGTGAGCAGCCATGTAGATGCTGGGAATCACACCCACATCTTCTAGAAGGGCAGTCACTGCTGCTTAACTGCTGAGCTATCTCTCTGTCTCCAGAAAGTACTTTTATGAATTAATCTTGATTTTTTATTTCCAACTTTTTGTTGAAGTACTCTATACACACAGAAAAGTACACATGGCACCCTGCATACAACATTGATTCAAACCAAAGTTCCCTGGGGAACCAACACTCAGAAACAATATATGACCAAGACGTCAGAAATCTACCTTTATACTCTCTTCTGGACACATAGATCTGTTAGTATTTTTGCTTTTTTGAGGTTTGAAAAAAAAACAGATTAATTTGTTATGCTTTGCTCTTTGTATAAATGAAATTGTCCAACCTATACATTTGAAGTGTCTGGCTTTGTGAGGTTTGTTTACAAACTTCCGTGTAGTTAGGAGTCAGCTCTTATTGATGTATACAACTCCATTGTTTGTTTCTCCACTGTGTGTATATTTGAGTAACACCCAGCTTGATAGATTCTAAGTTTTCTGCTCTTGAGCATGCTAAGGCATGCCACTTGGCAGATGTATATCCTAACCTCTCTTGGTTAGCTCTGTGAGTGGGAACAAGAGTCTAATTTCTTCACTCCTAGAAGATGCTACCTTATTTTTCCCAAAGCTGTTTTCAATCCCATCATTAGTCTATGAGTTTTGGCTGTTCTTTATTTACAACAGCAGTTCTCAATCCACTGACCTCCTTGGGGGATGTCACATATCTGATACCCTGAATAGCAGATATTTATGTTACAATTCATTTCAGTAGCAAAATTACAGTTATGAAGTAGCAACAAATATAATTGCATGGATGAGGGTCATCATAGCAGGAGGAGCTATACAAAGGGGTCACAGTATCAGGAAGGTTGAGAAAAACCTACACTAGCCTTCATGTTTTCTCTCTGGGACTTTATCCATTTGGGTTCATGTGCATGTGGTCATTAGTTTTAATTTAATCACACATGAGTTTTTCTTTCTCTCTTTTTAAAATTGTATGTACAGAAAAAAATATGACCAGAAATGATGTAGATTTATTCTTTCAGCATGTGGTGACAGTTATGGAATATAAGCCTTTTAAACTTAGCTGCAGATTCACATGAAAGTGTAGAATCCAATTAGCAACGGTCACTATGAGTGATTTTTCTTGACACTGGCAATTAGGCTGTCTCTGGTGATATCTTCCTGTTGACATCTAGCTGGAATCCCCGATGTCTTTGTGAACTGCACCCATCCTTCCATTCAGTTATCTAACTCTTGATTTATTAAGTTATGCTAATGCTTGTGAATTGGGGATACTTCTACTTATATTTTACTGGTAGCTGCTTCGGAGTACTTTCAGTTATTGTTTTGCACACTTTGGGTTAGCACCGGCATTGCTTCTCAGGTTTATAAAGTGAGAAATCAAACATTTGAACCCCGCTCCTGCCCGTGGTAAATACTCCTTGCAAGTGGAAGGGTTTGAAATCTGCATGCTAACTCTCTAATGTATTAATAGTTCTGATTGTTTTTTCACGGGCTCAAAGACATTCTATGGGCTTAAGATAATTAGCGTCTAATTCTACTCCTCTCCCCTGTGGTTGCTGAATGAATCGTGGTCATTTTCTTGCCAATATTTTGTCTCACTCAAGTTTAGGCCAAGACATTTGCTTTCTTATGGAAATCTGAAGCTATACTTTTTAATTGCTATAAAATCAAAGAGGGTGATGTCAGTCTATTAAATTTTAGAAGTTTGTCCAGACTATATGGTTAATTACAATAAAAATTAATTATGGCTTAGGAATAATAAAGATTTATTCCTTTCTATTGCAATGTGCCTTTTACAAAACAACGCCTTAGGGAAGGAACTAAGAGTGTAGTGCAACAGGTTTCTGGACCCGTGAGGACTTCCAAGCACTTCTGTTGTGGTCTGGACCTCTTGAGTGCTGCGCTCAGCAATCAATGATGAATTGCATGTTAGGGGTCTCTGTGAATGAGCACTTGGAAGACCTCTCTTCGATTGTATGCAGATGAAGAGTACCTAACTCAGCTTCGTTTTTCCCTTGGTAGACTGAATATCGATTAACATACAAATTATAACATATGGCATTTAGCCAGTCTTCTAATGCCAATGTTGAGTATATTTTAATCTTCTCATTTAAATATACTTCAGAAAATGAACTTTATCTCATTTCTTTTGCATTCCCAAGTATCTCCTTAAAAAGTAAGTACTAAGTGTAAACAAATACATTTATAAATAAGAAAGGTTTAAAATACAGGTGCAGTGTAAGTCTGTGTCAGCTTACACATAAACACACACATATACACATATATATGCACATATGTATATGTAATGAAAACAAACGAGATGTTTTCTGAAGGTATTTTATTGATTTTTACTTATTTGATTCTTCACTTTCTATTTTTATATTGCATATTACTGTTATGATACATTTTAATAATTTTTCTATAAAACGTTATTCTTTTCTCATTATATCACATTCTGACCATAGTTTTCTCCTCTCCCCCCTCCTCCAAGTCCCCCCTACACCTCCTCTCTCTCCAAGAGCCACTCCTCAGTTTTTCTTCAGAAGATGGCAGGCTTCCCAGGGATATCAATCAAACATGGCATATCAAGTTGCCGTAAGACTAGGCATCTCCCTTATATTAAGACTGGAGGAAGCAATTCATTAGGAGGAAAAGGGTTCCAAAATCAGGCAAAAACAGTCAGAGACAACCCCACTCCCAGTGTTAGGAGTCCCACAAGAACACTGAGCTACACAATCATAACGTATATTCAGATGACATAGCTCGGACCCATACATGTTCCCTGATTGTTGGTTCAGTCTCTGTAAGCCCTGAGTAGTTGCTTCTGTGGGCCATTTTTTGATGGTGTCCTTGAACCCCTCTAGTTCCTATAACTCTTCCTCTCTCTCTTCCACCAGACTGCCTGAGCTCTGCCTAATGTTTGCCTAGGGTCTCTGCATCTGCTCCCATCAATTACTAGATGAAGCCTCTCTTATGATGATTATGCAAAACTCTGGTCTGCGAGTATAGCAAGGTATTAATTAGGAATCATTTCATTGGGTACAGAAATAGAAGGAGTCAAGGAACTTTTCCCTCAAAGCTTTGGTCAAACTCAATCATAGTATTAGCTTATAGGGAAAATTGCATTCTCTTGATTATTCTAATATGAAATCATGTACTAGTGGAGATAAACTGAATAAACTTGTCTAGTATCTTAATTTGTTTATTATCACATATATTCTCTCAGACATTACATTCCAACTGCATTGTGATTATTTATAATAAGTAGCATATTTTGTCACTGCAGTAAATCTCAATTATATACTTAGAATATTTTAGTTTTTCCCTTTCCTTTAAATTTCTAAGGTTTTGAGCGCTTCAAAGGACTGTGCCAGGTACTCTTGACTTTACTTTATGTTAGCATTTCTGGTCACAATTGAATGGTATCACCAGTGATTTTAGTTTTCAATTTAGAAGCCTGAGTTTTTCTAGATTTACCTTCTCTTTTGCATTATATATTAAACTTCCACCTAACGACTTTACAACAAGCTATCTTTAGAATCTGTTCCTTGTTCTTTCCCATGATCATTTAATTCTTCATTATTTCTCTTCATTATGTTTTCACGGCATGTTTTAACTACCATTGTAGCTCCTCCCGTCTGAATTGGTCCCTTACAATCCAAAAATCTATTATTCATATCCTTCCACAAACTTGATTGAAACATTCTGTTTCTAAAATCCTTTAGTGACTTCCATATTTTTTTTTTTAGGATAAGGTCTTTTATTTTGGATATTGGTCCAAACTCTTTCTACCCTTGCCCCTTACCAGTTTCACATGCACACTGAGCATGGACTCTTTAGAGTCCTCAGATCATCCTTGTTACATTTTCACAGCCTTGGAACTTTTCATTCTTTCTGCTCTAAATCCTCGTCCTCTGTCCATTGGACTCTAACTCATTCTTCAATACTTACTGTGCTTGATCAGTCACCTTTCTGGGAAAAACCAAAACCGTGTTACCTCCCTTCTGTGCCTGTCCATACACTCAAGGGACTCTTATCAACTATTAGGAATAAAAAACAGTAGAAAGAATGTATGTTTAGTTACTTTTTTCATGGCTGTGACAAAATAATCAATAAAAACAATTTAAGGAAGGAAGGGTTTATTTTCGTTCACAACTTGAGTTTGGTATACTCTATTTGGCAGGGAGGCCACAGCATCCATCATTTGAGGCAGCTGGTCACATTACGTACACAGTCAGGATGCAGACCACCATGGATGTTGGGGCTCAACTAATTATTTTCTTTTTATTCAGCTCAAGGTTCCAGTCCTTTGGATGAGGCTGCCCATGTATAGAATATGTTTTGGCTTCTTAATTAAAAACCTATCTGGAATCACCTTCATAGACACACTTAGAGGTATTTTTTTAAATCCAGTCAAGTCTACAATGAAGATTAACCACCACAATTTGTTACCCTAACCCTCAGGTCAAACATGCTAACACATGTTTTGTAATTGGTTATAGATCAGCCAATAGCAAGAAGCATTCTTTGTCACCTGTGTATATTTAGCACAGGTTTAAAATGACTGACTATATCTTTTTAATACACTGTGATAATTGTTTTTAAAAACAAGCAGAAATAGGGCTGAAGAGATGGCTCAGTGGTTAAGAGCACTGACTGCTCTTCCAGAGATCCTGAGTTCAATTCCCAGCAACCACATGGTGGCTCACAACCATCTGTAATGGGACACAATGCGTTCTTCTGGTGTCTCTGAGGAGGCAATGTTACTTACATATATAAAATAAATAAACCTAAAAAAAAAGAGTTAAAATAAGCAGACGTAATATTGGTTCTAAAGTCCCTACCAGGCAATGATCTGAAGGCTCTGGTTCTCTCTTCTCCCCTCTCGTCCCAGGCCTTGGCAGGCTGTTCTTCTTACCCTGTTTCATGCTGTTCTAAACCTCTCTCTGCTCAGACATATAGAACAGACTTTTGTGTGCTGATTGGTCTGGTTTCTAATTTGATCCATTGCTCTTCTTGACTTCCAAGCTATGGATTCTTACTCTTCCCTTCTTTTTCCCCCTTAGGACTTCTAAGTTTACCGGTGTTGTTTTCCATGGCTCTCTCTGAAATGACGATTTAGACGTGGGAAGCAATAAGCTTTCTGTAATTTGCTAAAGATGTTTGGCAGCCGCTGAATAATCACCTATAGTAGTGCTAATGTTACCAATAACATTTAGATTGTTACATGAATTGAAGGTCCTTTCTAAGATTAGAGCGAATCTGGAAAGAGTTAGTGAGATTGCTGTGCCTGGTGCCAGATTTTTAAAAGCAGTGTGATGTTGTAATTTTTTTCATTCTCTATAGAGTTTCCTGATGATGGTATCTGCAGTGACAGCTCCTCTCCTAGACTGCCCAAAACACACGTTGTTCTATTATTAATGCCTCCAGAGTCAGTGAAAGCTGGACTTTTAAAATCCTCCCAGTGTTTACATTGCACATGCATTTGATACTTTACTAGGTAGCATTTGAATATACATTTCATAAAGGTCCTTGGCTTCGAGGAAATTGTTCATTCTTAGGACCTCATTTGGAAATTTCAAGATTAGGGATTTATTTATTTACTTACCCATTTTTGGAATGCAAGGTTGCAATTCATTTCTATGACATTGACAGACAAGAATGTTAATTCTGTATTTGGGGTTTTTTAGTTTTTCAGTTGTAAATAAGAGTGAATTTATTTACCATTCACAATAAAAATCCATAACCAACAATTATGGAGTTATTTTATTATTTATTACTTAAAACAATTATTACATTTAAATATAATTAGATACATAGAGATTGTGAGATTTAACAACCTCTCTTTAAAATCAACACACATCAGAACAGAGACATTAAAGTGTTTTTTATGTGAAGAATCTGCAAAACAGTGAAGTTCTCCTGTGACTTGTGTATGTGAAAATAATCCAAAGAATATGCCAGTCAGAGTGCATGCAGATCAACCTGGAAACTTGGAAACAATTAAGTCATTAAAGCAAATGTTTGCAGTGCCAACTAATGTGTCTAATGTGTGGGAGCCTCAACCAGCAGAGTAGCGTCTCTTTACATTATATGGTCTTAATTAGTGATGAAAGAATTATAGTCTATTGACTAATAAGGTTTTTCCATCTCATTAATAAGAAAACTTCCGTTGTGAATTTGAGTTAATCAATCATTATTAAAATTTTAAAGCATCTAAACAATTTCCTCTCTGTTTTTTCTAGCCTCAGGAAACACATCAAAGCAAACTGAATTTACATCTTAGAGAAAAATCAGAAAACTGTATGATCAAAATTATGCTAACAATTTTGCTGTTATCTTTAAATTTTTAAGATTGATCTTTTCTAGGTCAAAATAGAATAATTTGTTGTCTTTCTTTCCTTCCTTTCTCTTTCTTTCCTTTATTTGCTTATTTTTGGTAGAATCTAAAGTTTCTTTTAATGGCAGAAATGAAACACATAGGGGAGCAGGGCAGGGGGAGGGTATAGCGGACTTATGGGATAACACTTGAAATGTAAATGAAGAAATTATCTAATAACAAATAAATAAATAAATAAATAAATAAATAAAAGCAATGAAACACAATAGCCACACAGAGAACGACATTTGTCCTATAACGTTACCGTAGTCACATGCAGAGAATTTCAGGCATATGCATAAAATTTCTATGTTGTTTCAAATTATATTATAAAATATATTGCTGAAAATGTGACTACCAAACTTACAGGGCATTAAAAAAAAATACTGAATTACAATTTATCACATTCTGAGAATGGAGCTTAGTATGTTAGTGCTATTTAAGGGGTAGCCATAAAAAAGTAAGCCCTTTGTGATTGAGATTCTAGAATCCAGTGAGGAGGAGGTGTCCAGTGAGGAGGAGGTGTCCATTTGTGATTGAGATTCTAGAATCCAGTGAGGAAGAGGTGTCCATTTATGATTGAGATTCTAGAATCCAGTGAGGAGGAGGTGTCCATTTGTGATTGAGATTCTAGAATCCAGTGAGGAGGAGGTGTCCATTTGTGATTGAGATTCTAGAATCCAGTGAGGAGGAGGTATCCATTTGTGATTGAGATTCTAGAATCCAGTGAGGAGGAGGTGTCCATTTGTGATTGAGATTCTAGAATCCAGTGAGGAGGAGGTGTCCTGATTCCATCACTTCATCTCTCAGGAACATCCCTCAGTCTTTTGAGGACGTTGCATTTATATCTTCTTCTAAAAAATGAATTTTCCTTTCAGTTAGATCTAATCGGTTGAAATTCCTTTCTAAATCAAGAAGCAGATTCTGAAATTGCCAAGAAATTTCACATCATACTTACCTATTTTATGTGAGGTTTTTAGATACTTTTACAATAAAAAGTCAAGTTTGATTACGTAAAACACACATAACTCTTGAAAAGAGATATACATCTGTAAATTATTCTTAAACATTCTTTCCTATCTCCCTGATTAAATTCTAAACTACCTTTCTGCATGCTGTGTACACATATATGTATAATCCTGCATATTATTTCAGACTCTGAAGTCATATGTGGGTTCATAGTTAATGATTCCAAATTGACATGGCATGACATTCTCTCTCTTTCTTTCTTTCTTTCTTTCTTTCTTTCTTTCTTTCTTTCTTTCTTTCTTTCTTTCTTTCTTTCACCTTTCTTTCTCTGTGTGTCTGTCTGTCTACCTCTCTCTCTCTCTCTCTCTCTCTCTCTCTCTGTGTGTGTGTGTGTGTGTGTGTGTGAGTGTGTGTGTGTGTATGGATGAACAGGTGAAACAGAAAGAGAGAAACACCCTGAGCACAGAATCTGTAGCTTCAATAATTCTCACCCATTCTTTCTGAGTGTCCTTTTATTACTCATAGAGAGCCTGGATATTTATTTATTTATTTATTTAAATAATTTATTATTTATAGACAGCCTGAATTTCTTCCTGCTTTTAGGGTATTTTAGGGTATCCAGTAATGAAAGCCTAATTATTGTATTTATGTTGTATGAACATACACACATATACCTGTCTTTATGCTTATGTATCTAATTATGTATTTAAAAATCACCTCTTTTGTTTTTTAAAGAAAAAGTCAGAGTGAAAATGGGGTGGCTGAAGTCTGAACTCTGCCTATTCTAAACCAAATGATTTAATGGCAAAAAAAATATGATAAAGTCAATCTTCTGTATTTTATTATTTTAAATAAACTGCATTTCCTGGCAAGCTGGGTTTCTTTTTATCATCTCTAACTTGCGAAAACTGTGACAGAAGAATTTTATGAAGATAAATTAGTGAAATATACTGCGATAGTTTAAAATAACTAGTGGGGGGGATGACTTCACTCACCAAGCATGTCTGAAGTGCACGTCTGTTTTGTCAGCTGCTGCGCGCTAATGTGTTTCTGTCATACAGGAAGTATGGCAACTTTAAATAAGAGTTAGGTGCTCACTGAGTTGAAGTGAACCCCAGAGTCCCCACTGAGCCCACATTTCTTTAAAATAAAAAGAACTTTATTAAGAATATAACTCAAGCATCATGAAATTCCCCCAAGTGAGGCACCTGTTGAGTTTTTGTGTGATCCTTCTCGTATGAACCATCAGCGTAGTGTTTTCAATGTCTTTGTCCTCTCTTCATTACTATTGCTGAGATAAAAGTCCATGATGAAAAGCAACTTTGGGAAGAAAGTCAAAGTGTCCTGGACTTAGAACAGTCATCTCACATCCATAGGCAACAGCAGAGAGAAGTGTTGGCATATGTGCTCACCGACAAGTTAACCTTCTCCACTCTTACACAGTCTTCTCACATCAAAATGTAATGAAGACAATTCGTCATCCCACAGATGTACCCAGAGGCCAACCTGATCTACACAGTTGAGCTCTCACTGAGACACTTCCTCCAGGTGACCCTAGATTGTGTTAAGTTGATAATTAGAGCTTAAAAGCAGACCTTTTGAACTAATAATCTTCTGTAACCTGTGTGAGCTGGATAAAATTTTAGAGGTATCATGAATCTTTTTTACATTATTCTTTTTCCATCTTTGTTTGTCTGTCTGCCTGTCTGTCTGTATTTGTGTGTGAGAGAAAGAGAGAGAGACATAGACAGAGACAGAGATAGACAGAGACAGAAGAACAAAGAAATATAACACCATTTGTACTGAATGAGCAAATGTACTTGTTCATGGCATGTACTGTCCTTAAAGCTCATTGTAAATTTTCTCCTTTGAATAGGAACTCAATACATGAAGGGTAATACAACTGGATATTATCTGTAAAAGATCCTCTCAAAAGACTTGAAGATGTAACATGTTTTGATTGACTCATTAAAGTCTTAAACTGTGACATTAGTTCCTTTCAACACTCTCAGTAAACACATCCTTAGAAACAGGCACAAATTAACCCGACTCTGAGCAGTGTGGTATAAAGCCTGGGCATCAATCACTCATCTGCAGTGGTCTCCTTAGCATGCATCTCGACATTTTTATCCAACTTAAGTAATCTAATCAGTCAGAATTCTTGGGGACATTCCTGGGGGCATGAGCAATGCATTAGCTGTCTATGGGCATATGCACAATAAATCATAACCTGGAAGTATCTAGGGTCAGAATAAAAGGAGTTGAGCTCTGAGCCATTATTGAATGCTCTCTCTAAAGGGTATGTTCAGAGTATGACATACACTCTGGTGGACTGGACTGCTAGCAGGACATGATAGCCTTATATTTTAGTATATGACCTCAGTCCCTCTAACTGCACTTCAGGCACCTCATTCTGCTTGCCTCTTTTAGTTATCACAGGGATGTTCATTAGCTGTTTAGGGCCTTTGAAGAACATTTGGAATTGTGGCCTCCACGAAATATTACAAGGCAATAATGACATTGAACCCTGACCAAAGAATTCTCCTGATGGTCTAGAAAAGTCTCTCTCTCTTAGCTAGGTCAGAGGAGGGGCAGTGAAGCTTACCAGCTTACAGCATTTTTGACAAAAATCATTTTGTTAGAATTGAGAATTTCTGCTTTTTAAACAGAGTAGGGAGGACAAGACATTGGGACCCACCCTGGTCTACAGAGTGAGTTCCAGGACAGCTAGGGCTACACAGAGAAACCCTGTCTCGAAAAACCAAAAACCAAATAATAATAATAAAAAAAAAAGAGCATTGGGACCCAAGGCACATGTTGCTTTGTTGCTTATTTTGTCAGTTACAAACTTTGGCACTGATGAATCACTCTTACTCATTTCTAAAATAGAGATAATTGTGCATGGAAGTACTGTGCCAGGGTTTTTGTGCAAATCAGTGGAAAGCTCTGGAGCATCTGCGTGTATTAAGCATTGTAGGCACACCTGCTGCTAAGTAGTGGTACATCACAAAGTAGCCACAATTTGCTAAGAATTGCCTAGAGTAGACTAGCTGGTGAATATGTCTGTCAGGGATTATGTTCACTATTAATTGATGCAGGAGGGTCCAGATTACTGTGCTCAGCACAGGAGTGAAATGAGTGGGATTGCAAGCAGCGTCCCTCCACGTTACCGAGTTCCTGTTCTGACTTCATCCTGTGATGGGCTGAGACTTGAAAGTAGAAGCCCAATAGATGCTTTCCTCCAAAAAGTTGCCTCTTGTTAATGTTTTATCAGGGTTTCAAAACATCAAACCAGAACACCCCCTGAGCAAAAGCACTCAGGTTCTGCTCAGTAATATGAGCTCAAATTTCCCTTTCATATTTCATCAAAATGTCGTGACACCGACCACTTTCAAACATCAGTGCTTTGCTCCAGAACTAAATAAATGTGTGCACTTAGGCATGAGTATCAGTCATGGTATAGGCTGTAAAATCTTTGAACCGCATTAGCATCTTCACGAACACAAGGAGTTTAAGTAAAAAATGTGGCTTGTTGAGCCAGAATAAGTCTGGGCAGATTAAAACAATGCAAGAACTCACTTCAGATACGATGTTTCTCATCTATCAAATTAAGGAGCTGGATTCATCGGTTTGTCCCCAAGGCCCATTGTACAGATAAATTGCTAGGAATAACAAGAGAACAACTTCTACATTCAAACCTTTAAAGTGCCATCAATGGCTCCCTAGTGGCTTGAAAAAGTACTGTGTTGATAGCAACGCACAACCCAAAGACTCTCACTTCATTCTATTTCATTTCTTTTGTCATTATAATAGATCATTCCCAACCTCATGAGAATGGTCCCCACAGTCCGATAATTAGTGATGTTTTCCCTTTATATCTGGCAACCCGAGAAGCCAGAGACCTCAGGGCGCATTCTGTAGCTTGCATTGATACGGTTTTGTTCACATGTTGATAGTATCTGTAGTTCCTCATAACTGGAGCTGCATCTGTTTTCAATTAGACTTTTCTTAGTAGTGGATAACAGAGTGATCCGAGGCTCCTGGTAGAGTCTGCACTATGTCTTCCCCAAGAAGGATTGTTATGATACAGGGTAATCTCTTTGTGAAAAATCTCATAAATGTTGTGTTGATGAATTGAAAGTGATATTAAATGTGTCTAACACCAGCTTATATCCTACAGCATCTGAAAATGCATCTGCTTTTGGGAAGACCATCATTTTCCCAAGAATGCTTAGGACTTGGATAGGTTTCCTGTAATGTATAACCTCACTACATTGGATTTGAAGGCTAGATATATTTGTGGAAGCAACACAGAGACAAACTGCTAACTTACTGGAGGATATGCATGAAAATAAATTTACTATGTTTCTATGTAATAGAATCACTTCATTATTAACCTGGAGATGTTGGGTGCTTCTTTTTTTGTTTTATGCTTCCTTAAAAGAATTTCTTACAATTGGGGTATTAAATAAGGGAGTTTCGTTCTGACAGTGTCTCATATTCACCATCCCAACACCATCTCCTGTCCGTATCTCTTCCATGGCTCTCTCCTCCTCGATGCTTAAATGTTTTATGGGAATATATTCTGCATATGTCACCTGTCTCTCATTCCCCTTCCCATCCTCTCCTGCTTCACCCTCCCATTGGTGTCCTTCCTCCCACACAAATAGTCCCCCTTTTACTTTCATGTCTTATAGACTCTTTCTTTTAAACTCTAGACTCTATGCACCCATGAGAAAAGTGTAATATTTATCTGGCTTGTTTCATTTGGTTCAATGATCTCCAGTTCTTCTCCTTTCCCTGACAATGTCTTAACTTCACTTTTTTTTCCAGCTGGAGGAGACTCCAAAGTGTATAAGTGCCACACTGTCTTTATCCATTCATCTGTTGATGGCGCACAGGCTTGTTATTCAGCATAGTAATGGTGAACAGTGCCGTAATGAACATAGAATTCCAGGAGTCCCTGTGAAATGCTTATTTAGATGTATTTCAGATATATACCTAGACTGAGTCATATGGTAGCTAGATCATATTAAGAATACCTGTACTGATATGTTCAGAGGCTGTGCTAACTTGCAGTCTCCCCAGCACTGTATGTGGCTTCCTTCCTTCTGTGTCCTTGATAGATTTGATGGTCTGGGAGTGGCACTTGCTTCCTAAGCCTTACCCACCTTTTAGCTGAGGACCAGTCATGACCAAGCTGGACTTTCCTGAAGAACTAATGTTCTTCTGTTGGTTTGCTTAATTTCTCTCTTTCTTCCCTTCTCTGACTGTAAATAAGTTTTTATTATTGCCTACATTTACTGATTGCTTTCTCAGACACTAAATTAGTTCTTTGTGTTTTTTGGAAACAAAGCAAATCTTTAAAGCCGTTTTCATAAAAATGTCAACGCTGATTATTACCTCATATGTTCTAGAGATGTCAAATAATAGTTACAATTGGCCTGGTTCCTGTTGTCATGTGGGGAGATTTGATGAGAAGGACCAGTCATACTTTCATATTCAATCATGAGAGATTGCTAAAAGCTCTTCAAATAACAGCATCCACTTCTTTGCAAAGTTGTGTTAGTTTATATATATATGGAAAATCCAGGTGCTTTATAAGGTTAAACTTGAAGGAAATATGTCTATCACTTGATTTATGGAACACATGTTCTTTTGAACTCGTTCATGATAGCATGACAGTTTTCTTTGAAATACATCACTTTCAATCTTTAAGAATGTTAGTAATTTTCAAGAGGAGCTTTGTGAAGAATTCCAAAGGTCTCAGCCTGTCTTATGGAACCATATTTATGAGATGCTTCCAGTGTTATCCTTCTTTTACATTTTAATTAAGTACACAACTTAATGGTTTGCATGGTTATCAATCCATCCATCCATCCACCCATCTATCAATAATCTATGTACGTGTGTGTGTGTGTGTGTGTGTGTGTGTGTGTGTGTGTGTGTATGTGTGCTCCTTCATATAGGCAATGTTCAGTAAATAAACCAAATATCTGCCACAGGGAGAAGTACACACACACACACACACACACACACACACACACACACACACTTTGTTCCTCTTTCCTCCCTCATTGCCCTCCTGATTCTCTCATTTCCTCACCCACTGTTCCCTTCCCATGACTCTTAGAGGCTCCCTTCTGCTTTTCTGTCATATACGCACGAGTGTCTGTGTTTTTAAATCTAGAATCTACATATGAGAAAAACACTCAATATTTGTCTTTCCTTCCTTCATTATCCATTCTTCTCATTTCCATATATCATTAGACATATTTATCACCTGAATAGTCAATTTTCAAGTTAGATATGTGTGTGTTACATGTGCATACATAAAACTAGCTAGCAGATATGGAAGTAGGTGATATTTCCCCTTGAGTTAGGCTGAGTTTTCTTTACACAATGATCTTCCATTCCATCCATTTTCCTGCACATGGCACACTTATATTTGTTTTTACTCTGGAATAAAACTTCACTAGGTATGCGAGCCACACTTTCTTTCTCTGTTCATCTTGGTTAGAGTGAACAGTGCTGCAATAAACCTGCATATGCAGCATCTCTGCGGTGCAGCCTCTCTGCTGTTCTGCATCTCTGCGGTGCAGCCTCTCTGCTGTTCTGCATCTCTGCGGTGCTGCAGCTCTGCGGTGCAGCCTCTCTGCTGTGCAGCAGCTCTGCGGTGCTGCATCTCTGCGGTGCAGCCTCTCTGCGGTGCTGCATCTCTGCGGTGCTGCATCTCTGTCGTGCAGCCTCTCTGCGGTGCAGCCTCTCTGCGGTGCAGCCTCTCTGCGGTGCAGCCTCTCTGCGGTGCAGCCTCTCTGCGGTGCTGCATCTCTGCGGTGCTGCATCTCTGCGGTGCTGCATCTCTGCGGTGCTGCATCTCTGCGGTGCTGCATCTCTGCAGTGCAGCCTCTCTGCGGTGCTGCATCTCTGCGGTGCGCTGCTTTGGATGCCTCGGCTTGTCATTTATCTGAACACTTCCCTAGACGCAGTGAGTCCCTCCTGTTTGCTTCCTATCAATACAAAGTACCTGGGAGAGAACTTTAAATAACACACCTTTATTCTTAGAGCTAGCATAACTGTGTCACACTGCTAACTATACTAATATGTCTTCCATTTTCCCACAGTCTTTCCGAGAAAAAGAAGAAAATGAAAAGGCTGTGTTAATAGGAAGTACAATCAGTGCCCCGTGTTCGCTGCTTGGTTCCTTAGCTTATGCCTGTTTGCACTGAAATGCAATATTTCTTTGAATTTTTAATGTCTTAATAGAACATTTTAAGTATTTTGAAATTTAATATTTGCTTAGGATCTTTTCTGTTTAGGGTCGTGTGCCTCATTGCAAGTTGAGGCTAAGAAGTAAAGGGGCATATCCAATACAGATGTGGCATAAATGTGACCAAGACTGAGAGCTGACTTACGATCAGTTAGTTACTACTTAGCTAAACATGCACCATTTGTTTAATGGGGAAATTGTGTTTGTTGTAAAATTATATGAAGTGGCTGTGTGCTGTGTTTACACATTTTAGAATTTAATTTTGTAGCACATCCTTAAGGTCTATTGTTTTATGGGCTCCTTCAGTTGATTTGACACTGAAATACCTTGCTAATTTTTGTTTGTTTCTTTGTTTGCTTTTACTTAGTTTTTGTTGCCTTTTCCATTATTTGGGGGTATTTATTCATTTTATCACAAAAAGGATATCTTGTTAGACTGAAATATTTTTCCAAAAGTAGAATAATACAACCCACCATGATTACTTTAACACCAGTTAAAATGTTAAGTTGTCCAAATTCCACGTGACAACCCATTCATTTTTTTTTTAGTTTGCCTAGAATGAATAAAATTCAGAATGCATGTTTTTAAGAGACAGACTCTCTCTATTTTTCTTCACATGTAGAAGATTATTTTAAGGCTCCTTTAGGTTTCATCTCACGGCGTTTAACCCTGAAGTTTAATTGTTAATCCTAATCCAAGACAGAAAATTTGGAATGGAGTGCAAGTTAACCTAACATTTTACTGCGAGCCTGCAGCACACAGAAGTAGGGTGAGGATCAGCTAAACCTCGTATCAGCACAGGAAGAACCTCAGAGTCAGGGCTTTACCCAGCCAAGAGCTGAACTGGAAGTGAGGAAACCTCCAAAGGTCTCAGGCACCATTCACAGGTTTCTTTTCCTTCCATAGGTGTTGAAGTGGGTGGAAGAAGCCGTGCAGGCCTCCAAGGTTCACCTCTTATCCACCGATCATTTGGAGCACGCTGTGAATACTTGGAGAATTCCTTTTGATCCCAGCCTCAAAGAAGTTACTGTGTCCCTGAGTGGCCCATCTCCCTTGATTGAAATTCGCAATCCTTTTGGTGAGATGCATCAAATACCGATTATTAAATATGAAGAACAAGGAAGGGCACTTTTTGTACACTTAATTCAGCTTTATGAATAAGTTCAAAGCATTCATAAGTGACTCTCGATGTTTGGAATGAGAATGTTATTAGTCGTGAGTGGTTTTGAATTAACACAAGAATGAACACGTTAAATTTTCTCATATTTAAACAAATTTAAATGAATTGTAGTTAATTATCTACATGGAAAAATATCTAACATAACACACATTATTATATAGCACATTATATAATAATGTAAATATCATTATTTCATTATTGGAGATTGAACTCAGTTTCTGATACATGCTTATCTAGTGCCTTACCCCTGAACTATGTCTTTTGGTTAATACTTTAATTTGTATATATTTTACAGTAATTTATTCTGTAAAATTTACCATCTGTTAATTTTTTGAACAAATCACTAAAACGACTATTTCTAAATTAACTTTCTAAAATAAAATAACTCCCTAAATTTTCAGTCATTTTCTAGATAGGTTTAATTTAAAAAAACAAAAGTTTCTAAAAAGTCAAATTTAATGGGCAAGGGAGATGGCTTGGTGAGTAACGTGCTTGCCATAAAAGCATGGGGGCTTGAGTCTAAATACTTAGGACTTTCATAATACACATAATAAAATGGTAGCACATATCTGCAAACACAGTACTCCCAGGGCAAGAGGGAAGGCAGACAGGAGGACACCTGGAAGCCAGGTCGTTGGCATAAACAGCTCTGGTGAAGACTATGAGAGACCTTGCTTCAAAAGAGCAAGGTAAAAGGCCAGAGCTGACACCTGAAGTGGCCTTTGAACTCCGCTCCTGTGCTTGTCTTTATATGCAGACACATGCACAGACATGATCCATACTTACACATGCACACACAAATAGGTAGACAGACAGACAGACAGACAGACAGACAGACAGACAGACAGACAGATTGACAAAGCAGATTTAGACTGGCATTAAATTTCAGGTAGAGCACTTGCTACATTCTTAGTAGGTGAATGAATCTTTTAACTTACTTTTTCCTCACTTGCATTTCATGACAAGATTTCCAAGATTCTGGAAAATGATGGAACTCACACTGCAAGGCAAACCTGAGAATAAAGGAATCTCATCTTTCCTCATCTTTCCTCATATTTGTATTAAGCACACCTGCTGGTTCTGATGAAGTAGTTTCATTTCTACTGTGGTTTAGGTGTCTGCTGTACTTTGTTATTTATAAGGGGGAAAGGGGTAGCTATATTCTTCATTTGCACCATTAGATGCAGACAATTCCTGTAAGAGCGTGAACTAATTCCTGCAAGCATATGAGAGGTTGCTCAAAGTCAGCATCCAGACAGGCCAAACACTGTCATTTACAAAGGAAGAGAAACCTCCTTTCCAAGACTTCGGAGCATTGGCCTCTGTGCAGTTGTCTGCTGCAGCCACATTCCTCTCACTGGAGTAACTCCCATGCTACTCCAAAGAGCTGGATTCATTGAGTCACGTTTCTACTGCTTAAAGACCCTCTGGGCACACAGTGGTGGTCAATCTTTTGATTATTTAAAATGTGTACCTGAGCAGAGACCACAGAGAGGCCAGAGCTGAAAACCTGGGGCTCAGTTCCATCTTGTTTGTTTTTCTCCTTAGATTCCAGCTAGTAGTTATTGAAGGTAACTATCCAGCAGATAGGAGATGGTTTCTTTCATTTTGTTACAGCGCTATGCTGTACTTCTCCTTTGATAATGAGCCTTCTCCTGCATCCAGCGGAAAACTGGTTCTTTGTGCAGAGGTTTGCTCAGGATACTCACCTTAGAAGCATCTACACTGACCTCCAGAGAGACCTAGATTCTGGTCTGGGCTGTGCCTCTATGCAGTCTGCCTGTCTCTAATGGCTGCGTGTAACATCTTAGTAACATGACAATTGTTCTTTAGACTGGTTTTAGAGGTGAAACGACAACTCATCTCATGTTACTGTCAAACACATACTACTTCTGTAGTAGTGCCTAGAAGCCCACAATTAACTATATTTTAGAAGCAAATAACACAATATTTGAGCTATGGGCACAAATATCCGTTAAATAATATACACATATACTTAGTAATCTCCGTTATTGAAAAATCTCATCATATACTGAGGCTTTTGCATGTTAAAATAGCAGGTCTCTTTAACTGGGGGGAGAAATTATGTTTTCTACCTCTGTTTTGTCTTTCAGGGAAGCTGATAAAAAAAGGATTTGGCCTGAATGAGCTGTTAAATATCCATAACTCTGCCAAAGTGGTGAATGTCAAAGAGCCCGAAGCTGGCATGTGGACAGTGAAGGTACTGTGTGATTTCACAGTCTGTTTATTTCATTTTTAAGTTGGCATGCTCTAGAAAGCATATAAAATAGCTTATTTATATATTCTTGCCATCACGGAGAAGCCCTTTAATGAAAGTCCACGCGTGGGAGGTCTTAAGTTGCGTAGTGTTGCTGTGATGACCATGGGCATCAGTGATGTTCTGGAACAAGGATGTAAATTCTTGGGCAGTTTTCCTATCGTCAAAGCTGTAGGCTGATGGTACCATCCATGTCTTGCTTCCAAAATCAGCAGATGCGGAGCCAGTGGAGAACAATAGCTAGGGCTGTGGGCTCTGTGTGGAACAGCATGGAACTGAACAGCACCTACAGGCTGGGCTGCTTGGGGGCAGAACTTCTCTATTGCTTGCTCTCATGTGATTGTGGAAGTTCTTTACACTGCAGAGAGGGGCTGAGAAGTAAGCTCGTATATACGAAATAGCGCAAGGCAAGGTGTCAAGTGCTCTTGGCGCTGTTATTTGTTAGAGGTACAGTCATTATCCTCTTTAATAAAAATAGCACTTGTTTTCTTGAATTATCTTAATGTATGTATATATATTTAACATGGAGTAAAGAATGTAACATACAGTCATAATTCAGAATACCATAAATCATAGGTATGACGTTGTTGTTGATTATGTGTGTAACTGGCTGCAGTGGGCAGCTGGAGAGATTGCCGGTGATTCACAGACTTTTCATTATGCTCTGGCGTTCTTCCAGCTTAAGCGTCTGTATTTTTCTGTGTGAGAGGGTTTTTCCTGAGAACAGGAAAAGATTGTTCTGCCGAAGATTTTAACACCGCTCGGGAGCAGCTTTCGGACCCTTAAGGCATAAACTCTAAATGCTCACCCCAGGAGCGGGCTTAACAAAGTATGCTTCATTCCGGGGTTACCCTGCATCGTTTCCCCGCTGCCCAGCAGCACCCTTAGCGGATCCCAAGAAACCTTTTGCTCCAGAATCCCTGTGATGCTACCTGCATCGGGGTTTTTCTCTTTCATTACCTCAGGTTCCCAACAAATAAATGGGCTTCGTGGGACGAGCATTCAAAATACAGGACTGTTGTGACTGCCCATGCATGTGGGATGGCCCATCACAGACATTCTCTAGGTTTTCCATGCCAGGCAGACTTGGATTTTCAAAGAATATGTATATTAATCTTCTCATTTTTAAGGAATTATAGTTTGCACTATAATTTCCCTCAAGTGCTAGAATATCTATCTATCTATCTATCTATCTATCATCTATCTATCTATCTATCTATCTATCTATTTATTTATCTATCTATCTTTATTATCAGAGTTCTAAGCCCTGCAGAGATACTATAAAAGTGTGGAATATATGTGGGGAGCGGATGATCTTGAGGGTGTAGGGGCAAAAAAAAAAGGATATAAATGCAACCTGGCAGTTTCTTAATAAATGGATCATAAATGATCACAACTATTTTATTAAATCTGTTCCAAGCACCCAGTAGGTGTGCAGGATATACTGGATGTTTTGATGGCAAAAATGAAGTATTTTTCTACTCTGGCATTTTGAATCAACGTGGCTAAAACTGATGAGATTTGTGCTGGGTCTGTTTTATTTTGTTTTTGTTTTTGTGTTTTGTGTTTTTATCCACAGTAGGAAGGGCTATGAAAGTCAACCCTCCTAATCCCTCACATGATTTAATTTAAGCCCTAAGCCAGCAATACCCTAAATTGTCAGTCAGGGATTCTGTGGGGCTTTCTGGGTTGTAACAATAAGATATATCCATTGTTGGCCATAAAAAATATGCAAGCGATACCCCTTTATGGGGCATTTGAACTTTCTTCCAAGTGATTTGGATTGCTACCAGTGATTTTTCCTCTAGCAAACCTCTTGCCTGGAGGAATGAATGGTAGGTCCCAGCAGCAGTTTATCATGTGCAAGACATGTCTACTTAGACAGTCATCCGTTCTCAGTGTTTACTTTCGGCCATGTTTCACACTATCTGCTTAGTGTGCTCTAAGTGTATTTAATTGGAAGAGAGGCGTTCCAAAGGTTAGTCTGTAAGCAAGGAGAGTGAGAAGATGGAGAGGCAATAGAATCTCTGTTTGGACAAGTGTCTAAGCTCAGTCTCCTATAATGAAGAGAGCTAAAGAAGGAACAGTGTCTATTTTTATATTGCATGAAATTCACTGTACTTCTCTCTAAAGAACCTCTGCTTCTAACCAACGCGAGTCCTAGTTTGCAGTTAATGGTAACAATAATTAAACACAATATAAGCATCGAAGTGCAACTTACAGATATTAAACTTATTTTGTTTCTATATGAAATATGAAAAGAATCCATCAGCATGATACAAAATAAATGGAGGAGTTATGTCTACGGACATAAATAGTGCTTCTGACATTGGGTCTCCCTTTTAGACAGCTGGTGAATGACAAATGTTCTCCATGTGTGCTTCCTCAACAAGAGAGCTAAGAATGAGATAGAGCATCCTGCATGCTATCTCCTTTGCTCTGTGCTATCTGGGAAATGTCTGCCATATCAGATGAATTAATAATGACTTTTTAAATGTTTCCAGTAACACTTCAGTGCAAGTATGAAAAACAGTCTTTTTTTATGACTGTAAGATATTTAAAGATCATGTGATTTGGCTTCAACCACTCTTCTGATTATCTTGTATCACTTACATTTACACTCTAGACAGATTTAATTATTTAAGTTTAAGCTGGTCCCATTATCCTTTCCTTTGCCCCAAGCTTTTGTTTTGTGTTGAAGACAGGGTCTCACTGTATAGCTCTGGCTATCCTAGAACTCACTATGTAGACTAGGCTGACCTTGAACTCACAGAGATCTGCCTACTTCCTGAATGTCTCTCAATATTCAACTCAAATGGCAACACTTTAATCAAGTCTTGTCAAAGATGTCCTAAAATATCACCTTTTTCTCTGGCTGACAATGCCTCTCTTAGATTCATTTTTCTCTTATCATAATTATATTTTTGTAGAGTTTTTTTCTCTCTCTCTCGTTATTGTTGCTAGAGTTTTGTCAACAGAGAGGCCAACGTGCGCAATCAAGAACTGTGTAAATATTTATGAGTAAAAATTAATGTTTCCTCTGATGGTGTCTAAGAGAGTGGCAGATTCGTTAGCCTACAAGCTTGTGAATTGGGATGGGAGACTTTAATGTATCCGTGACTTAAGTCTCCCTGGAGCGGCTTGCTCTTTTCTCTTGGGCTTTATCTTGCCCACACTTTACTGTGACATTTTGGGGCACTTTTTCACACAAACAATGAGTCAACTTATATACATATAAATGATGCAAATGTTTTAACTTGCCTCTGATGTAGGTAAAACATACAGAACAGAAGTAACTGAAAAGAACACAAAATTTTATTAAAAACAGGAGAGAATGCTGTTTTATGTCCCCAAGTTTCCATTTATATGGAAACTACAAACTCTGGATCTCATTTCTGAGAAGCAATATGAATTTTCCATTCAGACAGCTGTAGCTAATATATAGCTCCATAGAATATAAGTCTATTACCACCGAAACTCCCTAGGCCAAGGCTTGTCTCATTCTACTTAAGGAAAACTCCCTGTGATGATATTAAATAATCGATTTAGATAATAGAAAATGTTTCTATTAGCCTAGGATTATCAGTTGTAATCATTTGTAATTTAACACATCCCCTGGGATATGTTTCCATTAAATAAACTTGTGTAAACTATCCCTAGATAATCCCCTTAGTACAGAAGAGAATATTCCGTATCACATGACTATATTGAGATTGTAAAACTGGAAGAAAAATTTTAGTTTATATGGTTATATTAATTTTCACTGCATACTAATCCATGTTCTATAGGCTAATATGGTTGCCTAAATAAGATATACACAATGGCAATACCGGTTCAGAAAGCCCTATACCTAGATGAAGAACTATGGGCGATTAATGGTTGATAAGAGAGGGGAACTCTGTCTTGTCCAGGGATGAAATCCCCAATAGGGACGTGAACTGTAAACACATATAGAAATGGACTCAACATGATAGAGGTGTATCTATACACACACACACACACATGCATGCACGCACACACACACACACACACTCACACACACTCATACGCCTATATGTATATACACAACATACATAACATTAATAATTAAAGAAGAACTCATGAATTTGAGGTATAAGGGGACATTGGAGAGTTGGAAGAGGGGGGAGGAATTGAGAAGATACTCACTCATGAAATTATCTAAAACATTGTTTTAAATGTACAAGGTACTTTACTCCCTAGCATTGTAATATTTGGAAATTTTATTAAAGTTCAGTGTCTGGGTGCCTTAACTATTCATGATTTCATTATCAATCAAATAATGTATCTGATTGATTGATTGATTGATTATTAGATAATTTCTTTATTTACATACCCTCCCCCCGCCCTGCTCTCCTACCCACCCACTCCCACTACTTGGCCCTGGCATTCCCTTGTACTGGGGCATATAAAGTTTGCTAGACCAAGGGCCTTCCTTCCCCAATAATGGCCAACTAGGCCATCTTCTAATACATATGCAGCTAGAGACGTGAGCTCTGAGGGTTCTGATTAGTTCATATGTTGTTCCATCTATAGGGTTGCAGACCCCTACAGCTCTTGGGTACTCTATCTAGCTCCTACATTGGTGACCCTGTGTTCTGCCCTATAGATGATTGCGAGCATCCACTTCTGTATCAAATAATGTATCTTAATTTTTGCTGACATCAAAGAAGCCACTATGCAAACAAACTTCATTAATGCTTTCTATGTGTTTATCTGTATATTTACAGCAAATCATTCTCAAGTCTACAAAGGACCACACAAGAGACTTCTCCAGGCATCCTCAATTGTGACCTATGAATGTCTATAGACAACTCTGCTTGCTTATAGCATTAACTTAGTGTTTAGGGTGATGGAACACTTTATCACAGACATCTCCTAGAAAACATTCCAGTTATTTTGGCCTTTTAATATCAAAATGCTAACTACATGGAATGTTCTTATTTAAAAAGAGATTTGTTCTCTTGAGCAGAGATAAATTTGAGTGGATATAAATATATATATAGTGTGTGTGTGTGCATGTGTACATGTGCGTGTGTGTGTGTGCATGTGCGTGTGCATGTGTGTGTGTGTGTGTGTTTAAATCGAGTTTATCCTATGCTTAGAGAACATTTCTTTCCTTGCTGACATCTTCATCCAAAGAAGCATGACCATTAGAATAACACATAAAGTGAGCTTGTATTATTATATGTTTATGGCTGTCACAATGCCTGAATCTCAGAAATTCTCAAGGAACTGATAAAAATAATCATATTCTTTTAATTTGGAAAGAATGTCTCATTTAAGAACAAATATTTGAATATATATATATATATATATATATATATATATATATATATATATATATATATATATATATATATATATATATATATATATATATATATATATGAAATACATTTTTGTTCATGATCTTTGTGATCCCAGAGCATTCCTTAACTTCATAAATAATAGCTGTTTAATACTGTTATGCCTGAGTTAGAAACTGTGGAACTGTTTAAAAGGTTTCTGATACATGAGTAAATTAATTAGTTAAATAATCGTCTCCTAAGTATATATGCCATATATTATATTTTCATTTGAATGCACATATATAATTATTTTGTTTTGACTTTAGCATTGAGTAAATTTTTTATTTTATGAAAAATCACAATTCTTCAAGAGGAGGAATTGGAATCTAGCTCTATCAATTAAATTGTAATTTAATTAGTTCTACAAGGAGGTTCTGTTCTCATTAATATTCATGTGGTTTGACAGACTGACCTATTTCATGCAGGCACTTTGAAACCCTAGTTGATGGGCACTCACTCCTCTTGGATTTTTACCTCTAACATTCTTAGCCACTTTAGCAGAAGTCAGCAGTCTGTGCATCTAATGAGTAACAAGAAGGGATGAGTTTCAATTCTGCAATGACATACTCTGTTACATCTATAACCCATGGGCCAGAACTGGCACTATGGCATTAGAGACTGCTGCAGCTAGCTCTTGGTGGCTCATGGAAAATCTACTATACATTCATCTTGCTGATTATATTGAATGTCATCAAGTTGGCATCTAGAAATTAGCATGTTGTGTGTATTCATCTACATATTTGAAAATCCAAAAATACAGAGCTTCCTTCTTCCAGAGCAAGGCTTATCAAAACTTCTGACTCTCCTAACAAAAAGGACTGTTAGAAATCTACTATAGCTACCACGAATTTGGAGAATAATATCGTCTATGCCTTAGAGTCCAAGGCTACCTAGAAATTGTTATCCTAAATTCCTATCTGTGGAGTTGAAAAAGAGCATTGTCTGTTTAGTGACATCTTTGCGTGTAATAGGTGTTCCAAGTTAGTACACTGAATGGACTTTAAATGCTGGCAGGCGTTTAGCAAACCAGCACCCTTAGATTAGACAAATCCATATGCATTCCCCCTAGGTGGCTAGGAAGTAGTGAGCTAAAATAAACCCTAGGAGGAACTCCTGGGCTCCCTATGGTGTTCTTTCTAGCAGCTCCAGGCTCTCCCTTTAGTCCTGCAATCTCTCTTAAAGTTACCAGAAATCAAGACTGTGGTCCACCCTGCTCCTTAGTTCTGCTGTATTTTTTTTTAAAGGAAATCCTTCCTATTCACAATGCCAGGACAGTGGTGTGTTTTTAGCATCAAGTCATCTGCATCAAAACACGGACCTTGCCTTATCTGTCCTGGGCTCCAGCTGAATATTCTGGTATAGGTGTAGGTGTTAGTATAAGAGATCTTCAGAGTCTCTTTTGAGAGAAACTGAGCAGGAAGCAAATGCTAATTCTTAGTAGGTGGTGTCCTGCTGAGATGAGGAGCCTAGACCTAGCCATTGAATCACTGTCATGGCTGCAGTTAGCAAGCCTTATGCATTTAGATTATATAAAAAAGAAAAGAATTAGGAAACATTTTTTGAAATTGTATGTGAGTGGGCTTTGTGAGGGAAAATTTAGTTTTGTATTTCATCCATGTCTATTGAACATCTATCATTTGACAAGAGGGGACAAAGGAGAAGTACAGAAATCTTGGAGATTTTAGATTTAATTTTACTTCCACTCATTTGTGACTGAATATTTACCATTGACCAACAGGTATGTGATATTTACTGAACTATACTTTAGAGCAGTTTACATGAGACATGCATTGCAGAACAGGCACAACAGAATAGAGAATCACAACTAAATTCAGATGCAATACCTTGGTCTGGCCTGTGACTCTGGCATGTCAACTGTCAACACACTGTGGTTTGCCACACCAGTAGTGATTGCTGCAACCACCATCTAACCCGCTGACTAGGGTTGTTGTTATCCATTTTAGACTTCCAGCAGTGGAAGGCATTCTGTTCGTATCACCGGTCTCAGCACTATCGATTTCCGAGCTGGCTTTTCTCGAAAGCCCACGCTGGACTTCAAAAAAACAATGAGCAGACCCGTGCAAGGTTAGTATGCACATGGCTCTTCAACTGGCGTCAGGGAAAGCTGTGCCCAGCTGGTGTGACAGTGTAGCTCTGTGGCATCCAATCATATTGACAAGCACAGCCCCCATCTTTCCTTAACTTGATTGTGATTGGGTCTTTGGGCCACTTTGTGTTTTCCAAAGATACAGTCCAAGATCAGTGATAGCAGAATGACTCTGAAAGCTCCTAGCTGGAGAGGTGGCTCAGCGGTTAAGAGCACCGACTGCTCTTCTGAAGGTCCTGAGTTCAAATCCCAGCAACCACATGGTGGCTCACAACCATCCATAATGAGATCTGATGCCCTCTTCTGGTGCATCTGAAGATAGCTACAGTGTACTTAGATATAATAATAAATAAATCTTAAAAAAAAAAATAAGACTCCTGGGCTCTGCTGTCATCTTTTAGATCAGAATTTCAGAAGTTGGGACTTAAGAGCACTCCAGTTAACTCTTAGACTTACATTTAGAAAAGCATTACATGTAGTGGGTTTTTAAAGATTAATATTTTGTGAACTGCTTTGTTGAGATGAAGTCCCTGTATATTTCTGTGTAGTACATTTAAATGTACTATGTATTTATTTTATGTTCAAGATGAAATTATTGTTGATTTTTAAAGCTTGTTCTTGTTCCTATTTTATTTGTCCATTAATGTTTATAATCTTATTGCTAAAGGTAAAGTTAAGCCATGCTGTGAACTTTAGAATCTTTTCCACATCATTGCTAACTTATCTTTATTTGTGCAGTTTTAGTAAGAATAAAGAAGTGAATCTTAAAAAATGTTTACATAATCAACTCTCACATAATACTTTATAATTCAATTTTTCTTGGTATAGGGACAATTAAAATTCTGTAAGATGATTGATTACAATGTCTCAAGTTCTATCTTTATGTAGGAAAAACTCTGTAACTAGACCATAAGTGTAGAGCATGCATCCTTACAGTTTGTATATGCTATATGCTACTACAGTGCCAACACTTAATTAAACAGATGACCCCAACTGTGTGACACTCATACATGACAATGCCTTTCTCTTGTAGGGATACCTACATATGTGCTACTGAACACTTCCGGAATCTCCAGTCCAGCCAGAGTAGACCGTCTCGAACTTCTGAGTATCTCAGGGGGATCTCTTAAGACCATTCCCATTAAACATTACCCAGATCGGAAGCCTTACGGCATCTGGAATATTTCTGACTTTGTTCCCCCAGATGAAGCTTTCTTTCTCAAGGTGACAGGCTATGACAAAGACGATTATCTCTTCCAGAGAGTGTCAAGTGTTTCCTTTTCCAGCATTGTCCCAGGTAAGGCAAATGTTTCACTCAACAGTGAAATACTGATAGCTTAATGGGGAATAGCCCATATGTAAAATATGTACGATAAAGTAAAAGTTAATATTCCCATGGTACTACTCTGTCACCAGCTGATGAGCATTTACATGCAGATAATTTGGTTTGTTTTATACACTTATTTTTTTTATCCTGGTATATTATGTATGTAATTTAGTATTTATAAAAATTAAAATATGAAAATATCACTGCCCATGCCCTTGATTTTTCTCCAGTCCCTCCCTCTCTTTTTCCTTGATTACTATGTTTACACGTAGAGATAGAGACCTATAAACACAACCTCTGACTTGATTTTCTGTGGCTTTGTTCTGTGTGTATGGTTTCAGGGCTAACTACTTTGGATTGTATTGGGGGCTCATCCCTGGGAGAGGCTAATTCTCCTTCTCTGAGGGCTCTTCAGTTGCCTTTAGTTCTTTGTCTAGGATAGGGATGGAATGAGGTTTTTCCCACCTACATTAACATGTCAACTGCTGCTGCCATTATTCAGGTCTTGTTTAGGCAGCCATGTTGGGGAGCCATCATGGTGTAGTCTCCCTGTCATTTCTAGGAGATACCTTCTTTCAGCAGACTTCCCGGTTCTCTGGAGCTTACTGCCTTTCTGCCCCTTTCAATGAGGTTCCCTGAGCCTTGGGTGTAGACTTAGGGGCTGTATCCTTTGAGTCTGGGCTCCCATGCTCCGTTGATCTTTAGATTTTGACCATTTGTAGCTTTTTGCAATGCAATGGTCTCAGTTTTCTGTAAAAAGAAGCTTTTTTGTTTGTTTGTTTTTTAATGTAAACATACTTCTTTTAATTTTGAGATTATAAGTTAATTACAGTTCTCCCTTCCCTATTCTCCTTCCAAACTTGGCCAGAAGCCCTGCCTCTCTCCTTCACAGTCATGGTCTCTTTTTTTACTAATGGTTATGGCACGCATATTTAACTTTTAAATAGTACTTTTAGAGTCTTACGTTAAATCTTACTGATTTATGGGTTTGAGAATTTTGATAACTTTAATGTGTAGGAAATTGTAGTAGTGCCCTTTTATTTTCCCCAATCCTTCAGTTTTATAAGTTGGCTAAACATTTATATGTAGTGGTCAAGCACCATCTATTCCATGAATAATAGTGGACTTTGAACAAATAGTGATGGTTAGACCTGGGACTAGTTGGTTATTTAATTGCTAGACTAGTTCCTGATATATCTTCTATGATAGAAAGATGTGGCTGCAAGCTAGGAACGACCCGGGAGCAGCCGGTCTCTGTTTCTCTCTACCTGAGAAATTTTTAAAATGACCAAATTCTGACTGAAAACTTTAGACCCATAGCTCTAATCCTGCCCTATGAAGCCATAGAGAGATTGTTTTCAAAGCTGTACAGAAGACAGAAGCTTATCTTTTATGTATGAGGTTGAGATTTGGAGATTCAAGAGCCATTGTTTAATCACAGTACAATCACAAGCACAGAGCCAGCCTCAAGATTTCCTCAAGTTAACATTCAACAGAGTTGGCTTCACTCCTCTGTATTGAATGCCTAAAATTTGTTGGATTCTTTAAAAAATACTTCTCATTATTTCTTTTAGGAAAAAGTTTCCCTATGTATTTAATTCTAAGATATGTGGATTCTTCTCATGTTTTTACATATTTGGAATAAAAATTTATTCTACAGTCGATGATGTAATGTAACTCACTTGATTTGTTTTTCTTAGCTTGGTAGTAGATAAAAACAGTGTGCTTTTAAGATCAGCTGAGTTTTTAATTTGATGACTATCAAAATGATATCCTATAGAAATGAATCTGCTTTGAATAATGGTAGTTAAAATAAATTTGGTAATATGGATTAATTGGAATTCTGATGGCTTGTTAGCATTGCTTCAGTGTGAAGCTTGTGGGTGGAGCTATAGAAAGTATTTTCTATTGTGCTGACTTTCTTACCTGTTTTCTTTTTTTTTTTTTTTTTCCTAGATGCTCCCAAAGTTACAATGCCCACGAGAACGCCAGGATATTACCTGCAGCCAGGCCAAATCCTCTGTTCGGTTGAGAGTTTTCTGCCCTTTACTTTGAGTTTCATGAGAGATGGAATTGCCCTGGGGGTAGACCAGTATTTAAGGTGTGTGAATGTTCCTCTCAGCAGTAGTGTAGAGCCACAAACATGAAAAGACAATTCTGTACTCTATCTATGACAAGCCACTTTTTTCCTTTACAATCTTGGAACACAGCACTGGGCTGCTCATGTGGTAGTGGAAGGAGACAGAAAAGGATAGGGAATACACTACGACAGTAGAAATTCTAGGATATATTCCAGATAACTTAGGGTTTAGACAGTCTGTGCTTTATGTAATTTGAAGGTTCCAAGTCAAAGATTACAGAATTATCAACTCAAAATTGGGTAATAGACCTTGGAATGCACTTTGCAAAGTTCCCTGGAATCTTTAGCTTCATTGAATTTGGGCTAAATGTGTCTACAGCTTCTATTTAAAGTGTAATATAGTGAGTGAATCTAATTGGTGTTATGACAAAAATACAAACAATTAGAAATGTTATCATTTAGGTTATTAACATGTAGCTTTTCAATGTCAAGTACTTAAATTTAAAACTGGATGAGAGCTGGGCATGGTGGCGCACACCTTTAATCCCAGCACTTGGGAGGCAGAGGAAGGCGGATTTCTGAGTTCGAGGCTAACAAAGTGAGTTCCAGGACAGCCAGGGCTACACAGAGAAATCCTGTCTCAAAAAAAAAAAAAAAAGCTGGATGAGAAGCTGGGTATGGCAGTGCACATCTTTAATCCCAGGACCTGGAAGGCCGAGGCAAATCGATCTCTGAGTTTGAGGTCACTCTGGTCTACAGAATGAGTTCCAGGACAGCCAGAGTTACATAGAGAACCCTGTCTTAGCTAACTAAGTAATCCAGCAACCAACCAAAACAACAATAGCCACCACCAAATGGAGTGAAGGGCATTTGCACCTATAAAGATAGAGAGTGAGGAGGTGGATTACATACACACACCAGTAAGTGGAGAGGCACAGTGGCAAAGGGGACTGGGCAGGAAAAGGAAGGCAGAAATGAGGCCACTGTGTGTGGGTCCCAGTGAGCCAGGAGAGAAGGAAGGGAGACAATGTTGAGGAGTTCACTGAGTGCAGAGAGCAGGTTAGCATGGTTCACCAGGAGCACGTGTGGCTACAGCAGAGAAGTCAAGGCGAGGAGTTGGCTGGCAGGTACCAACTCTTTCTTCTAAAGTTGAGTGACCGTTTATTGACAAATGCAAGTAACCTAATTGAAAAGATTTGCTACATGTTAAGAAAACACTTGAAGAATTATTTCTGGAAAGTATATTGCCTTTTGAGTTACCACAAAACTCGACTAGATTTGGGAGTAAAAACCTCTAAGAATAACTTTAGCCGTCTTTCACACTGTGGATATGATATTAATATAGCTCTATAAGATGTTGACTATTTGACAGTCTTAATTTATATAATCTCTTTATGGAGATTCATTGTCAGCAATGCTTGTGGCTGGAAAGTTAATCATATCTAGAAAGTTTTCCATTCCCAAACAGCTGGCTGCTCCCTACATAGTCCATCTTGATGATTTACTCAGCCGCCTGTTTTATAACCAGCCGCAGAACAGAACAGGCTAGCAGATGATGGAGCCACATAACTGGCCGATGAAATAAAATCACTCTGCTTCCTGTTTAAATAGCCACAGTTTTCAAAGACACTTGAGATTCTTTATAAACATTAACTCATTGATTCCACACAATTCCTGGGAGGTAAGCCACAAAAATTCTTTTTCTCGTGTTTCCAGTGCTGTGGCCCTGAGATGAGGCAGGCCTTGCTGACATGTATTAAGCCATAAGTGATGATAGACTGATACTCTAATCCCAGTGTGCTCTCATGCCTCTGCTGCAGATTCCCAGTAATATGAAACATGGGACTTAATCTTCATTTTATGTCAGCCACTTTGACCATCAGGGGATTCGAGAGAGATGTCAGTTTGCATTAGCTGTGTGCACATTTTCTGGACAGGCTCTTTGTCCTGGTCAAAAGTCTATTTCTGGAGTCCCTTTCTTTATTGTGGTATTAGGATGCTATGTCAACAGAGAAGGCTGTGATAAACAAGAATGACTAAGTCGGACATAGTGGCATGCGCCTTTAATCCCAGCACTTAAGAGACTGAGGCAGGAGGATTAGAAGTTTGAGCCTGGTTTGAGCTACATAGTAAGTCCCTGTCTCAGAAGTTTTTAGTTTTCCTTCTCCTAGCAGTTCCTAAATGAGAGGACTACGAGTCAAGTACAGCTGTAGAGAATATCCTTCAAATGATCAGCAAACTGGTCATGCATTCTCAGACAAAGAAATTGCCATTCAACTTCTCCTTTTAAAAGGAAGGACTTGGGACTAGATGGATTTTCATTTCCTGTTCGAAAATTTCCATGAACCCAAGGTTTGATGAGTCCTAACACATGTTCAGCTCTGAGACAGGTATTGCGAAGAACACTGAGATGTACACAGTCCAAATTATTACCTTCCTGTGACTGACAGTGCCCTCTAGAGAAGGGCATTTGCACACTTGGGCTTAGTGCCCTGATGTAAAGTGTTGGAAACACAGCCCGAGCGTCCAGGGCAGTGAAGAGTTAAGGGATACTGATTACTTCTGGAGCTCACAGGGCCATTGGTACACAGTTCCCATAGAATGGACAGGAAACCCTGGGAAGTATCCCAAGCTACTACAGTACACAGAACAGTGCCCACTTAGGAACTCACTTTCCTGGTGATAGGAACCTTTGCTTAACTTACTGTTCCAAACCCTGTCAGGGCTGAACATGATGTCTGAGCTCAGCAAGCCATTCATGGTTGCTTTCTTGTGTTGTACCTGGGTGAGGGGAGATGTTGAGCCTAAACTAAAATCAGAAGTCAGTGAGAGGAGTCTCAAATCGTTTTACTTTATGTTCTTTTTTTTCCCAAAAGATTATGACTATATGAAATACATGAAAAATAGAAACATATATAATATTTACATTTCAACTATATTTTTAAAATGATAAGGCCCACTTCTGTACACTGTGAACTTTTAAAGCAATAATTAAATATGTATCTTTTTAGACTGTTCTAGATAATGGGAAGTTTGGCAGTGAATGAATCAATATTTGTTAGATGGTCAGATGCATGAGTTTGTCTACAGAACTAGTCTATTTTTTCAGTTTTTGCATTGCTTATTATATGTATAGGTTAAATCAGATATAATATATACTTCCAGGTAAGACTTACACATGAAAAATATATTTTCTTTGCGTTAAAAAGCAGGCTTCTTACCTTCACGTTTGTTTCATTGTGTTGAGCACGATTCTCACCTCCAAACTGGGAAGTATAGAGGGAGGAAAACGATCACCAGTGGCTGTCAACTTAAGTATGTTTTTATATAGCCAGGAAGAAAAAGTTGTAAAGATAAATTTGCGTTCTTACAACTTATTGTCTCTTGTATATTTTTGCTCAGGATAGAGGAGCATAACTCTATTTAAAATACAAAAGGCATATGACTTTAAGTTAACATCTAATCTGCGGTTTTCACACCCTGCTTCCTTTGCGTTTGTTCATTGGAACACATCCTTCAAAGCAGAGTGCCTTTTATTGCTTTCATGTTTCTCTTGCTTGACAGACACTAAAAGCTTTCCTGTTTCTTGTCCCCAGAGAATCTGCCAGCGTGAGCTGGGACTTCACAAAGGTGACGTTGTCTGACGAGGGCTTCTATGAGTGTATCGCTGTGAGCAGTGTAGGGACAGGACGGGCACAGACGTTCTTTGATGTATCAGGTAAGTGCCACCTGCCTGTGCCTGTACCTATGGAAATGAGATGCTGGTAGGCTCCGAGTTTGTACAGTTCGCCTCGTGATCATTTCGACGGTCTATCTCTCTATTTCACTACACTGAGAACTCCGACATTGGCCTTCCCACACCCAGCCTTGTGTCTTTCCCTGTTTCAGTTTCCCCCTCTCCTTATAAAAATTATTCTAGTTTTTCTCTCCTGACCCTCTCTCTAGGGCTCGCCCTACAGCAGATCTCCCTCTGCCCATTCCCATCCATATCACCTCTTCCACCCAATTCCTCTGTCACTTTTTTAAGGACTTGATCCCTTACTTCCCTAGCTCTAAGAGGACAGTAATAATAAGACAATGTTTATCCTATGAACGACTGAGCAGTGTTTGAGGTACATGCTCAGTGCTTAGAAGGCAGCTTGGAGTGTACAAGTACTTGATAGATAATTATTACTATTCTATCATCTAAGGTTTTATTTTTACTATGGTGGTTGTATCTCTATATGCAAGTACCTGCAGAGAAATTTTTATTTTCGTTTATGATAATCACAAATGGAAGACCATGATAAATCTAAAAAATTGTCTCAGAACACAGAGCCTCATTGGATAGACTATAGTGTAAAGAAGGTCAAACGTGATACCTGTTATTTTGCATTCAGACAGTAAATTCCTGTGAATAGATTGGAGGCAGAGTACATTAATATTTTATAGGATAAGATACATTCATAGAAATATTGTCCTTTAATTTCCCAGAATAATTAGGGGAAGGAGCCCGTAATATACATTAAAAGATCAGGTTTAAACTATCTACTCAGCATACGTTATAATTTTTGGATATTTTTATTGGATATTTTATGTATTAACATTTTAAATGTTATCCCCTTTCCCGGTTTCCCCTCTGGAGCCCTCCATCCCAACCCCTCTCCCCTGCTTCTATGAGGATGCTCCCCCACCCACCCACCTCCCCATCCACCCACTCCTACCTCCCCACTCTGGCATTCCCCTAAACTGGGACATCAAGCCTTTACAAAAGCAAGGGCCTCTACTCCCACTGATGCCCGACAAGGCCATCCTCTGCTACATATGCAGCTGGAGCCATGTGTACTCTTTGGTTGGTGGTTTATCCCTGGGAGCTCTGGGGGGTGGGGGGTCTGGTTGATTGATCTTGTTATTCTTCCTATGGCGTTCAAACCTCTTCAGCTCTTTCAGTCCTTTCTCTAACTTTTTATATACTGTGGATTGAACCCAGGGTCTAACATAGGCAAGCACTAAGCAATCACTTTGCCCCTGAGCTAAATACACTGCAAAGAAACTTCATTTTAACTGAAATATGCTATGCCTGCCTTATGTTATTCTGTACTTGACAGTCTCCTGGTATCCTAGTCTGACCTTCTTGTGTTATGGCTGCTGAAGTTGAACAGTGCCTATATTTGCTTTCAGTATGCATTTTCCTGAGATAATTTAAGACAAAAGAAATGTTTTAATTAGTTGATGGTTTTGAATCCTAGGATTTGTTGTGTCCAAGAAAGAACTTGGAAAGAGAGGCATGTAAATCAGGCAGGCGTGTTCTTTCAGTGAAACTATTTGTATTCTCTTCTTCTTAGGAAAATAAAGATTGTCTGCTGAAATAAGTTAAGCGAGTTGACATACATCACAAACTATTTATTTTTTCATCTCCAGAAATTATGAAAAGCCCTGGAATTGTGTCAACATTCCTCAGCTTCTGGGAAAGCAAACCGTCGAGCACTTGAGTGTTCTTCCCAGCAATGTTAATTAGGAGGAAGGACAGGCGGTAGAGAGGCTGCAGCAAGTTGTTTCAGGCGTCTTGTTAAGTTCCTTAGAGATACTAGTAAGAACTCAAGAACTGACTTACAGAGTTGGATCTGTGGTGCCAGTAGCTTCCTCTCGCCCCTGTTGCACATGCTCTATCTGTATTCTGCTGTGCCAGCCTACAGTGGCATAACTGGGGAAGCTGGCTCTTTTCGCAAGCTGGCTTCCAGGAATTCTTTCCTTTAGTCAGCCATGAAAGAAGTCAGAAAGCATCAATGTTATGGCAATGGATGTCAGAGTAGGAGTAACAGACAAGGACTCCTTGGGGTTTGAAAGAGTGGGCATTTCTTTCGTCCCAAGTTTAGAATACATGCTGCAGAAGCAAGCTCAAGTGGGCATTTCTTCCAAGGGTAGCTATTTGCTTAGCACAGTAGCACTAACCACTATCTACTTCTCAATTTTCCTTTGCCCAGGGTAAGGTCCCAGCTCAGCAACCATAATGTCATTATGTATCCAAAACTTGGGATCAAGTGCCGATTTACTACTCAGCTGGTTCTCATATTTTTATAAAATATTAGGAAGTGAGCATTCCAGAATAGTGATATTCTTGTCACAATACTTGTTATTGTAAAGTCAAAGAACATTTGATAGACAGCTGAAGAAAAGCTAAACTTCTTTTTTTTTGTTCTATTGTTTATTGAACCATTCTTTTTTTTCTCAACTTTTATTAGATATTTTCTTCATTTACATTTCAAGTGTTTTCCAGCAAGTTCCCTATACCGTCCCCCCTCCCGGCCCTGCTCCCCTACCCACCCGCTCCCACATCTTGGCCCTGGCGTTCCCCTGTACCGGGGCATATAAAGTCTGCATGACCAAGGGGCCTCTCTTCCCAATGATGGCCAACTAGGCCATCCTCTTCTATATATGCAGCTAGAGACATGAGCTCAGGGGGTACTAGTTAGTTCATGTTATTCTTCCACCTATAGGGTTGAAGACCCCTTCAGCTCCTTGGGTACTTTCTCTAGCTCCTTCCTTGGGAACCCTGTGGTCTATCTAATAGCTGACTGTGAGCTTCCACCTCCATGTTTGCCAGGCATTGGTATAGTCTCCCACGAGACAGGTATATCCGGGCCCTTTCAACACTATCTTGTTGGTATATGCTATAGTGTCTATGTTTGGTGGCTGATTGTGGGATGGATCCCTGGCAGCCACAGTCATTAGGTCCATCCTTTGGATTCAGCTTCACACATGATCTCTGTAACTCTTTCAATGTGTGGAAAAGCTAAACTTCTATCGACATGTTTTCTCATCTTTTTTTTTTTTGAAACCACTGTTGTAGTTGACATGTTCAAGAATTTGGGGTTCTTGTTGTAATGTTGGTTATTGATTGTGTTAAACAGGAGATGAGTATTTAAATTTGCATCTTTAATACAAAATTAGAAAACATTCATCAATTATAAATAGATCTGGCAATGACTAAAACCACACAAGTGTCCAGAACATTCTTTTTCAGTGATATTTGGAGGTTAAGCTGAATAGTATTACAGTTTCTATTAACTTTCTGTATCAAAATTTTATTAATACAAAACCATACACATACCAAAATTCTGGGTTTAAGTAAAATTCTAAACATTGATTCTGTCAAGGCATGCCAGTGGAAAAAAATATTTATTAGAAACATTTGTCTATTTTGTTTATATGTATGTTTTGCTGTCATGTCTCTCTGTGAGTCATATTACATGTTTAGGACCCGTGGATTTCAGACTAGAGTGTCAGATACCATGGAACTGGAATTATAAATGATTTTGAACCGTTATGTTTGAGTGTTAGGAACCAAATCCAAGTCCTCTTTAATAGCAACAAGTATTCTTCATATTGAACCCTCTCTCTGGCCCCCAAAAAAGAAAATCTTAATTTAAGACGAGAGGGTACACTTTTAGTCCAGTGGTTCCTAACCTTCCTAATGTTATAATCCTCTAATACAGTTCTTTAAGTTGTGATGACCCCCAACCAAACACTCATTTTGTTGCTAGTTCATAACTATAATTTTGATGTTAATATTGTAATGTAAATATGTTTGGAGATAGACTGTTGCCAAAGGCATTGCAACCCACAGGTTGAGAACTGCTCTTTTAGAACAAGGGAGGACTTGGAAACAACGTAATAACTTATCACTTCGAGCCATATCTATCATCTGGTGGATGCTGTGTTCTTCAAAAGACACAGTATCTATCTTTTCATTTAAATAACCATAAATGCTCCTTTCATCCAAACAAGTGAAAAACCTTCTTTGTTCTAGAATTCTAAATCCTTCCTTTGGCCAAGTCAATTTGACTCTCATGTATATAACCTAGAGATCTCAATTTGGTATGGACAGGTACATTGCCTTCTAAAGTATCATTAGCTAGATGATAATTTGGGGGGGGGGGTGTCTCATTGACATAGGCATTAGTCAATACTTACTGTTATATATGGAAACATCCCAACAGATATTTCAACACACATGTTTACATGCAGAGATTTTTAAGCTACATGTGTAAGCAAGCAAAGTCAATTGTAGGTTTATTGATTTGAGTCTTCTGATTTCGCAGAACCTCCTCCGATCATCCAAGTGCCTAATAATGTAACAGTCACTCCCGGAGAAAGGGCAGTTTTGGCGTGTCTTGTCATCAGCGCCGTGGATTATAACCTAACCTGGCAGAGGAGTGGCAGAGATATACGACTAGCAGACTCAGCAAGAATTAGGACCTTGGCCAACTTCTCACTGGAGCTGAGGAGTGTGAAAATTGGTGATGCTGGGGAGTACCGTTGTGTGGTTTCCAGTGAAGGGGGATCAGCAGCAGCTTCAGTTTTCCTCACAGTCCAAGGTACAGTGCTTCTAGCAACTTCCACCTTCCCTCTTCCATGTTTCTCCTTACAAGTGTGCTGGGTCAGAGTTACAGCATCTAAGAAAACAGTTGTCTTTGGATGAAAGAATGCTTGGGATGTTCAATTGCTTAAAAGTGACTAAACTGGAAACTAAAGCATCTTCAAATAGGTGGCTTTACTGAAATCGAAACTTGACCTGGTAGTTGCAGATGTCCATTTTGAGACAATATATAAATTGTTACTGGATGTTTTGATGTTTTCAGGTTCTCTAGTCTACTACGTGCATGTCAGACAAGATCAGGTATGCTCAGGGTCTTATGTTCCTAGACATTTCCTGATTGGATTTCATACATTTCTAATTGTTTTCATAATTGCCTCCAAGGATCTGATCTTCATTTAAATGTTACACATGCACATATGTGACTAATTTAAATTTTTACTTTTAAAATAAATTTAATATATTTTGCTAGTGTATTTGGTTTTTTTGTTTTTTTGTTTTTTTTTTTTTTTACTGTTTTATTTGAAGTGACCGAAGTGGTAGCAATCAATAGCTGAGCCTATCTCTATTTATTTTATTTAGGATTTTAATTTATTTATTTCTTACACAATATCTTTCCAAAAATCCAATCCTACCAAGGATAATAGATGGAAAATGCCAACATAAGGAGGGAAATTACACCCTAGAAAAAGCAAGAAATTAATCTTCTTTCAACAAATCCAAAAGAAGATAGCCACACAAACATAATTCTACCTCTAACAACAAAAATAACAGGAAGTGACAATCACTTTTCCTTAGTATCTCTTAGCATCAATGGATTCAACTCCCCAATAAAAAGACAGACTACCAGACTGCATACATAAACAGGACCCAGAATTTTGCTGCACACAGGAAACACACCTCAGTGACAAAGACAGACACTACCTCAGAGTAAAAGGTTGGAAAACAATTTTCCAAGCAAATGGTCCTAAGAAACAAGCTGGAGTAGCCATTCCAATATCGAATAAAATCAACTTTCAACCAGAAGTTATTAATAAAGATAAGGAGGGACACTTCGTACTGGTCAGAGGAAAAATCTACCAAGATGAACTCTCAATTCTGAAAATCCATGTTCCAAAGGCAAGGACACCCACATTCATAAAAGAAACTTTACTAAAGCTCAAAGCACATATTGTACTCCATACAATAATAGTGGGAGACTTCAACACACCACTCTCAGCAATGGACAGATCATGGAAACAGAAACTAAACAGAGGCACAGTGAAACTAACAGAAATTATGAAACAAATGGATTTAACAGATATTTATAGACGATTTCATCCTAAAGCAAAGGAATATACTTTCTTCTCAACACCTCATGGTACCTTCTCCAAAGCTGATCGTACACTTGGTCACAAAAAGGTCTCAACAGATACAAGACTGAAATAATCCCATGTACCCTATCAGATCACCACAGACTAAGGCTAGTCTTTAATAGCAACAAAAACTATGGAAAGCACACATACACATGGAAGCTGAATAAAGTTCTACTCAATGATAACTTGGTCAAGGAAGAAATAAAGAAATAAATTAAAGGCTTTTTAGAATTTAGTAAAAATGAAGACACATCGTACAAAAACTTACGAGACACAATGAAAGCAGTGGTAAGAGGAAAGCTCATAGGTCTAAGTGCCTGCAAAAAGAAACTAAGAGAGCTTACACTAGCTGCTTGATAGCACACCTGAAAGCTCTAGAACAAAAAGAAGCAAATACATCCAAGAGGAGTAGACAGCAGGAAATACTCAAACTCAGGGCTGAAATTAACCAAATAGAAACAAAAATAACTATACAAAGAATTAACCAAACCAGGAACTGATTCTTTGAGAAAATTAACAAGATCGATAGACCCTTAGCCAAACTAACCAAAGGGCACAGAGACAGTATCCAAATTAATAAAATCCGAAATGAAAAGGGAGACATAACAACGAAAGGAAAGATACAGTATGACCAAGGCTGGATGAAGAAACCCAGTAGGTGGAAAAGCGTCCCAAGAGCAAGTGAAGTGTCAGAGACAGCCTCACTCCACTGTTAGGAATCCTACAAAAAACACCAAGCCAACAACAACAACTAAAAGATATAAACAGGGGGCCTTGTGCAGATCCAAATTCTGGTAGAGATCAAACAAGTGAGTTTTAATTGAACATTGTCATACATATATATCCTTATGTCTATCCATTTTCCTGTAAATGTCAGACTTTAATTTTCTTTATAGGAGAAAAAATTCCATTGAGTTTATGTACCACTTATTTTTAAATCCACTCTTCAAACAACCTCTAAGCTTGTAACATTTCTTGGCTATTGTGAAGAACACAGCACTTAGCATGGGTATGTAAGAATATTAGTGCTATGCTCAGTGAAAACTCTTTGGTCACTTGACCAGACAGTGTACCTAGATTACAGGGTAGTTCTAATTTTGGTTTCTTGAGGATCCCGACTACTGATTTTCTTAGTGGCAGTAGAAACTTTAAAACCCACAAGAATTTCTTTTTTTCCATGTCCTAAATCCCTCTGTTGTAGATGGTTTTCTTGATGACAGCCGTGCTGACTAGGGTGAGAAAGGATCTCAGAGTTCTTTCTATTTTCATTTTCGTGGCAGCTAAAGATGTTTAAAACTTTCTCCACATATTTATTGAGTGTTTATAACTTTTCCTTTTTAAATTGTCCAATTCAGCAGACCATCGTTGGTTGGATGCTTTTTGTATTTAACTTCGATGTTCTTTATAGATGCTTGATATTAATCTCCTAGTTGATATCTAATTAGAAAAAAAATCCTTCCCATTTGGGAGCCTGATAATTTCTCCTGATGTACTTAAGGTTTCCATTTATATGGAAATCTGATCTATTTGTTAATTCTTAGAATTATTTTCTGTACTATTGGGGTCCTCTTCAGGAACATCATGTCCATGATTATATTTTGAAATTTTTCTCCAGCATTTTCTTTTTGTCTTTTTTTTTTTTAAGTTTTATTTTATTATTATACATAAGTACATTGTAGCTGTACTTATGTATAATAATACAGCTTATGTATAATAAGACGTGCCAGAAGAGGGCATCAGATCTCATTACGGGTGGTTGTGAGCCACCATATGGTTGCTGGGATTTGATACTCATGAATCCACTTTGAGATAATTTTTGTAAAGTTTGAAAAATATAGTTTCATTCTTTTACACATGGATATCCAGGTTTTCCAGCATATTCGTTGGTTGTCTTTTTCTAATTATGTGCTTTTACAGCTTTGTCAAAGATTACATGAAGGCCATAGCTGTGAGTGTCCTTTTCTGGGTCCACTAGTCTACTCATTGTCTGCTAGGACCATGGCACTTTTGTTACCATGGTTCTATAGAGCAGTTTGAAATCAAGTATTGTGATGTTCTCAGTGTTATTCTGCACAATATTGTGTTGACTATTTGTGTTCTTTTATGCTTATATGCGAACCTTAGGGTTGCTTTTTCTAGTGGTATGAATGTTAATGAAATTTGACTGAAATTGCATTGAATATATAAATCATTTCCAGTAACAATCATTTTCAGGATATTGGTATTGCTGTTTCATGAAATAGGCTTTTCCATGTTCTGGGATCTTTTTAACAATACACATTAATAAAAGTACTAAAGTATAATAATAAAAGTAGATACACAGACACACAAAGGAAGAAAACACAAAAGGGGGTATGAATTATTGCTTGAGGGGCTTCTCTGAGGGTTATTGAAAACTGGTGACCCCAGGCATGGACACTTCCTTTCTATTTTAAATGTAGTGCTGAAATCTGGGTGTGGTGGCGCATGCCTTTAATCCCAGCACTTGGGAGGCAGAGGTAGGTGGATTTCTGAGTTCAAGGCCAGCCTGGTCTATAAAGTGAGTTCCAGGACAGCCAGGGCTATACAGAGAAAAACCATCCATCCAACCAACCAACCAAACAAACAAACAACCAACCAACCAAACAAACAAACAAAAAATGTAGTGCTGAGCTTGTATTGGATAAATGTTCAGTGTCAGGACTGTCCTCCCTTTAGGACCATGTCTTCTTTGTCAACTGCTCACCACTCTCTGCTTTGCACATTCTGGGCTGGCCAGGCTCTGCCACCATCTAAGCTTCTCCAGTTTCTACCTCTTGGGGTGACCAATGGAAGAAATCTTCCAAGAGCATTATGAGTGGAGAAAGCTCCCCCATCCCCCACCGTGGAGATGAGTAATGGGAGCCATTCTCAGCACTACTCACCCTCCTGGAGAGATGTGGCTGTGGACAGCGAGCAGTCTCCTGGAGCCTTGGAGGTTTTGAATGCTGCATGAGTGATTGACAGGTGGCTTCCGAGGTCCGTGCAGCTTTTGCCTTCTGTCCCAGAACCCTCACCGCCTAGTTATTCTTAGTTGTTCGGGTCTGCGATGAGGTGGGACTAACTTTCTCTGGATGCACCTCCCTGCATGTGCTAAGTTCTGTGTCGCCTGCATTTTAATGCTGTCAATGGCTGACCTTCACACCCTTGTCACTGGTTCTGAGGGTTGTCGCTCATTTGGGGTCTGTAGCATGTTGAATTGAGGCATCCTGACGTGTGACTGACTGTTCTTTGTTCTCAGGCCCCCAGTGTAGCTCAGTTTAAAACAAAAGTGGACCACTGCCCTTTAAACTTACCAAGAACTCTACTAGTCCATATTTTGTATGAATGTATATGCATACAGTGGCACATGTGTGTGTAGGCATATGAGTTCATACATTTATGCATGCATGTATAGGACACGCAACCTTGGGATTTCATTATGTACTTTCTACAAGCATTGATTGATTGAGTGAGTGATGATTGATTGATTGGTTGATTGAAACAAGCCAGAGTCTCTCAGTAGCCTTGAACTCACCAAGTTTGACTGGCTGCCCAATGAGCCTCAGGTATCTTCCTTTCTCCACTTTCCCAATGCTGGCATTATAAGCCCAATCCACCATGCCTGACTTTTTTCCCACATATTTTATTAGATATTTTCTTCATTTACATTTCAAGTGCTATCCCATAAGTCCCCTATACCCTCCCCCTCCCTCCCTGCTTCCCTACCCACCCACTCCCACTACTTGGCCCTGGCATTCCCCTGTACTGGGGCATATAAACATTACTAGACCTAGGGCCTTTCTTCCCCAATAATGGCCAACTAGGCCATCTTCTAATACATATGCAGCTAGAGACATGAGCTCTGGGGGTTCTGATTAGTTTATATTGTTGTTCCATCTATAGGGTTGCAGACCCCTACAGCTCTTGGGTATTCTCTCTAGCTCCTACATTGGGGACCCTGTGTTCTGACCTATAGATGACCGTGAGCATCCACTTCTGTATTTGTCAGGGGCTGTCAAAGCCTCACAGGAGACAGCTATATCAGGGTACTTTCAGCAATATCTTGCTGGCGTATGCAGTAGTGTCTGCATTTGGTGGCTGATTATGTGATGGACCACCCCGGGTGGGACATTCTCTGGATGGTCCATCCTTTTTAAACATTGACTCTAGAGACTGAAGTCAGCTTCTCAGAGTTGGAAAACAAGCACTGTGCTGACTGAACTATCTCCCAGGCCTCTACTAATATATTTTAAATACTGCTTATGAGAATTATAATATTGGTGAAATTTTGTTGCAGCTTGTTCAGATATGTTTTAATGTTATTTTTCACTCCTGTATACAAATGCACATGAAAATACACACACATACAGACACTCACTGAAAGCAAAGTCTGCATCGACTGTTTAGATCACTGAACATAAGTATGTTAGCAATGGGATTTAATGACTACTCTGTTGTTTTTGAGAGCTGTCCATAAGAAGACCACAAGCTGCTCCAAAATTTCTCTCAGAGTAGGATTATTGGCATCTAAGTCTCTCAGACTGGCTAAAAGTCTTAATGTAAGGAGCAAATTCCTTTTGGCACCTTTTCACCACTAATTTGAAAGATTTGGTTGCTGCCTGCATAGAATATTTAATTCCAGATCTTTGATGTGGGAGATTAACTGTACCAGAATGAAGTCTGGCTGCTTGGTAATGGTATTAGGAACAATGTAATAGCATAACTAAAGAAAATTCCCAAGACAGTTTTCTAGAGATCATATGTTAAAGAATATTTCAAGAGTTATTTATTATATTGTTAAAGACAGGAAACAGAAACTGTAGTGGGATCATAAAAGATAATCTCTCTACATCTAATTTTTGTTTATTTCATGGTCCTTGAGGTATCTTCTGCAATGGAAGGCATGCCTATTGTTAGTGAATCTGGCAATATCTCTAGAGAGAAGTTGCTTTTGAAGAGGGTTCAGTGAATTTTCACACAGAGATGACAGGAAGCTCATCTGAATCTGTTCACTTAGCACTTGGGTTCCTAGAGCTCCAGAGTTATCCCAGCATACTGATGCTTTGGGGTAAAGTAAATGTTAATGAGTTTCTTGAAGTCAATATTGGTTTATTATTGAAATCCTTCAGACTGGGGTTGTAAAATTAAGTCAAAATTCTTTTTGTTGTTGTTGTTGTTGTTATTGAGAAAGACGTTAAGAAATATACCATTTACTAGAGCTTAAAAAAATATTTAAAGAATATATTTAGCCAAAAAAATTAAAAGGTCTTCAAAATAAAAATAATAATGCAGTGATAAAAGAAATTCCTTGTAGAGCACAGCAAAAGGGATGATATCACACGTTCAGCAATTAGCAGAATTAATATTGTACATGTGATTATGTGACTCAATGAAATTTTCATCAAAATACTAATTATTTCCTTCACAGAAATATAAAAAGTAATTTTAATTCACATGTAAACACAAAAGGTCCAGAATATCCAAAGTGATTCTCATCCAAAAAAACCAGAAAGCCAAACAAAGGCTGGAGTTAATATAGTATTTGGCTACAAAACACACTACAGGGCTTTAGTTACTAAAATAGCAGAGTCTGGCATAAAAACTAGATACAAAGACCAGTGGCATAATAGCCAAGACATGTAACCATTTTCAAACAACTAGTAGATATTTGAGAAAGGCTGTAAGGACATGGCATTGGAGAGAGTCAGTCTCTTCAGTGAATGAGCTGGCAAGAGTATGCAGGTGTAGAAGAATGAAAATAGTTCTCTTCTTTTCACTATGTTAAGAAACCAACTCAAAATCAGTCAAAGATCTAAATGTTAAAACCATGTATGAATTATTCCAAAAAAGAGAAATACTTCAAGACATTGGGATGGGCAATGTTTATAGACAGGGCCACGAGGACATAGGTAACAAAGGTAAAACTACAAAATGTGACTACATCAAACTGAGACACTATGAAAGAAATGAAACTCAAAGGTAACATAAATAATACATATAACATATATAATATAATATATCTTCCATATTATAATATAAAATAAATTAAAAATGATACCAAAAGGGAATAACAAAAAGCCACCCTACCAAACAAACAAAAAGCCCAAACAACAAAAGAGCCAGAAACGAATACCTTGCCCCCAAAACATCTAATGTAATTAGAAAGATGTTAAGAAGTAAATAGGCATTTCTCAGAAGAATAACCTCAAACAACCACCAAGTATATAAAGAAATGCTGAATAAAGCTAATTCATCACCAGGAGATGCAAATCAACACTACAGCGACACAGCTTCGCACTGCAGTTAGAACAGCCCTCATCAGATAGGTGAAAATTTATAAATTTTTATCAGGATGAGGAAAGAAGAGATCTCTCATGGACTGTTGGTGAAAATGTAAATTAGTACGGCCACCTGAAAAACAATATTGAGATTCCTTCAAAAATTAAAGCTAGAATGCTGTGTGACCCAGTAATTTCACTAATGAATGTCTATTCCATGGAAATAAGATCATTACTCCATAAAAAGGCTCCGTGTTTATTATACATTTATTCGCAATAGCTAAAATATGGAATCAACTCAGATGTCATGCAAGAGATGAATGGATAAGGAACATGTGTCATTTAGACACTCAATGGGCTATTATTCAGCCATCAAAAGAGTGAAATCTATTATTAGCAACCTGATGGAACTAGAAGTCACTATGTTAAGTTAATTGAGTCAAGCAAAGAACATTCATTTTTCACCCCAAGTCACTTTCATAATTAACCAAATTTAACAGTGCTAATTAGGAAATGGGAAGAGGAATGTTGTGTGTGAGCCTTGGGAGAAGAAATGAGATTTAATAGGGGCTACCAGAATACAGTAAGTCTGGTAGAATTGCTTCTGTCTTTTCGCTATAATAAGATATCTATTCATTGAAATCATTTATGATGCATTTCAAAAAAATTATGAGTATGAAACTTCCAATATAGAAAACGATTAATGTTTGAAGAGATTGAAGTGCTTCTTATACTTATTTGACTCTTATATGTTGTATATATGCATTAAATTGCCGTATTGTGCCTCCTAAAGAGGAATGAATATTTATGTTTTAATTTAAAAGGAAGATGACCTGGCCAGGTGTCATGGCACATCCCTTTAATCCCAGCACTCAAGAGGGAGAGGCAGGTATATCTCTGTGACTATGAGGACAGCCTAGTCTACATAGTGAGTTCTATGATAACCATGGCTAGATAGAAAGACCCTGTTTCAAGAAGTAGTCAAAAAAGAATAAAAGAAGATAAAATAATATAGTGGAAAACATGACTTAGAGACACTAATAATACATAAAAATAAAATTAGGGATATAGTGGACGAATTTGAAAAATTTAACAACAGTGAGATATTTAGTACTTGAATAACTATTTTCTTAAAATGGAAATTCCATCTAAGATTTACATGTGTTGAAGAAACATCATCAACTGAAACTAAGGAAACAATGAAAGGCTGAAGAAAACTGTCCCGTTGGGAGCTGGGCCCAGAATGACCAATTCAAACAAGGCAATGAAGTAAGGTCTACAGAGTGAGTTCCAGGACAGCCAGGGCTACACAGAGAAACCCTGTCTCTGAAGAAAAAAAAAAGAGCTTCATCTAGACACAGCCTGGCTGAAGTGCGCTGCTGGGGGGAAGCAGAGCCCCACAAATACGCACACTATGCCAGGACACTATAATGGGAGGCATCAAAAGCATACTGACATGAGGCTTATCAAACACATTACAGGCTAGAAGATAATGGCAGTGTGTATTTTTCATGCATGACCCTTAGGGTCAGAATATGTTCATTAAGTTTAGGAGGAATTACTTTTTATCTTGATGGGAAGTAGAAAACAAGTGACATGAATCCTACATTCCAGGTCCCCAAGCAGGCCACATAGTGAGATCCATATGTCCCAGTGGGGATGGTGACCCTTGCTTTTATTCTAAGCAGCATCACGGGATGCAAAACTCAGTGATATCAGAAACCAACATCCCAGTGGCTCTTCACCATCAATCTGAGTGTTGGCTGGCTCAGTTTCTTTGCCTTTCTTGTTATCTATTTGTTATCAAAATTTTTGACCTTTAAAAAGCAATAAACTAAAAATTTTTTGTGACAAATTCCTTTAAAGTTAGCTTGGGATGTTTTCTGCTGTCTGAAGCTAAGAAATTGCAGCTGGCTCAATAATGGAAAAGATACATGTACTTTGGGAAGGAAATCACAGAATCCAAGAATTTATGATCTAGCTAATTTGCCTATCTTATAAACGGCCAGTATGAAAATGTTTCAGAGTTGAGGAAAAATACCAACCCCAACGCCTTCTTAAAATAATTTACTCAAAATGACAGTTGAGTACCCAAAATATTTTTTAAAGAAAGATAAATCAAAACATGGCACGTGAGATATGACAGACTACCGACTTTCTCTCAGCAACACTTCCCGGGCTCATTACCAACCCATCAGAGAAGCTTTAGGGTGTGTCTTAGCTGGGGTTACTATTGCTGTGCACAAACAGAAGGACCGAAACCAACGTGGGGAGGAAATGGTTCATGCAGCTTACACTACCTTGTCACTGGTTATCACTGAAAGAACTGCAGGAACCCAAACAGAGTAGGAAGCTGGGGACAGGAGCCGATGCAGAGGCTGTGGAGGAGTGCTGCTTACTGTGTCAATGAGAGTGTAAAATATAAACTGAGGATTTAGTGCTATTTTCTTAATAACAAGTTTAGGTTTAAGCAGCTTGTCGTATTGAAAGAAACCTTTCCTAAGTTTCATTTGTAGGCAAGAATAGTTTGCTCTGATTTAGAGATATGACAAAAAGTTTGTCACTGTGTCCTGACCTGGAGAAGGTCTTCCCAGGTGTAGATAATTGAGATAGTGTCCATTCCGGTTGGATAATCATTGCTTTCGAAAACATGACTATACTAATGTGGAATAGCTTGATGTAAGTAAAAAATAAGGTCAGGCATGGAGTGTCTCTGTGTGGGGCTGCTTCTGATTAGCTAATGTTTTCCATATCCTTTGGTCCTTATTTCTCTTTTCATTTTGAAGTTGTCATTCTTAAACAAAGCAAAATATTACGGCTGAGTTTTCTCTCTTCTCTATAATCAATTAACTTTAGAGTTACTCCTTTCAAATAACTCATACATGTTATCACTGTGCTTCTGAGTGTTAATGCATGCTCTATGTTACTTGTATTTCTCTGTGGGTTTTTTTGTCTGTTTGTTTATGTATTTGTTTTTGACAGTGTTTCAAAACTCCTCAGTCAGTCTCTAGAACGCTCAGAGTATAGGAGTCTGTAAGCCTGCCCAGCTTTCCTGCTCCTTTCGCATGTTGGAACAATGGACATTCTTCCTCCCTGACTTTTCTTTCATTTTCGTTGAAACATAGCTACTACATGAAGGGAATGTCATAAGACACCCTGAATTCAAATTTGGGTAGAACTTGCTTTAATTGATAAACATCTACTATCAGAAAGCTGTTACACTGATAACTCTGGCTAGTATAAAATTTAATTTCCTAGAATGGCAGCTGTCTTAGTTAGGCTTCTGTAGTTGTGATAAGATACAATGACCAAGGCAACTTAGAAAAGAAAGCATTTAATTGGGTTTATGGTTTCACAGGTTCAAATCCATGATGGAGGAACAGATGGCTGCTTTAGGAACCACTGAGAGCTTACACCTTACTGTTTTGATTAATTTTTTACAGTATGTTTTATCATATCCTTTCCTCTTCCCAATTCCTGTCAGATCCTCCCATCCTCCCTACCCACCCAACTTCGTTTTCTTTTGCTCTGCCAACCACCTTCTTAAAACAAGAAAAAGCAAAAATAAACACCCACATACAAGTACCAAAACAACACACACACACACACACACACACACACACACACACACACACAAAACCATTGAGTCCATTTTATGTTGGCCTTTTTTTTTTTTTTGGCTAAAGATCTGCTCTGGAGTGTGGGTGACATTTCCAGTAATACTCCATTAGAGAAAATGGGTTTTTCCTTTCCCAAAGGAATCAATTATAAATAGCTTCTTGAATGGGTGTGTGATGTTCTGTATTCAGTTTCCCTTCTCAGTGCTGGGATTTTGTTTGGTTTGAATCTGTGCAGGTCTTGTGCATGCTATCCCAATAGATGCTATCAAATCTTGATCATAAGCAGGAAGCAGAGACAGAGAGACAGACAGAGAGAGAGACAGAGAGATAGAGAAACAGACAGTGACAGAGACAGAGAGACAGACACAGAGAGAAAGAGGAAGAGGAAGAGGAAGAGGAAGAGGAAGAGGAAGAGAGTTAACTAGCATTGGGGATGGCCTCAAAGCCTGCTCCCATGACAGTTTGTTTCTCCAACAAGGCCACACCTTCTAATCCTTCCCAAACAATTCCATCAACTGAGGACCAAGTATTCAAACATATGCTCCTATGAGGCCATTCTCATTGAAGTCAGCACATTAACCATTTAGAAACTTTTTCTTAAGTCTGCATACTTTTCTTTTATGATTCCTTTTTAAAAACACTATGGAATTCACTATAAAAAGGAGTTTAAAAGTTTCTTGAGTTAAGTTACAGCCTTGCTTAGCGTTCAGGTAAGAGTACATGTATCTAGACAGCATATTTGAAATTTTATCTCTTATCTACAAAATGTCAAGTATTAGTCTATGTATTTTTAAATATCTTTAATGAGAATTGTTCATAAGGGTGCCATGAAGCAAATACTTGTATTTGAAATTTTAAAGTTATAGAATTTTACATATTAAATTAGAAACTAAGCTGCCTTAAATCATTTCTGAGCTAGAAATGAAATCTAACAAAAAGAGCAAATGTAGCATTTCAGTAGACAACTAAATTGTTAAGCTTAACATTCAGTTTATCTGCTAAATTCAGTCTACTGCCTCTATAGATCACATTTCTGTTTCAACACATTCCAACTCCACACATTCAAATGGCAACAGCTAGCATATGTTTCACATTCTATTGCCTTTCATCTAAAGCGTATTTGCTCTGCAAAGATGTTTGGGAACTTTAATTCTTGATGGAAGGAATTATCTCTCTCTAAAACTTGAAAGACAGAAATACTAAAGTGCCTTTAAATAGAACATACAAGGAATAGCTTAAGAAGTGGATTTATTTAGATTGTAAAGAGGATTTGGATGACTTAGTAGATATTCGAGTATATAAAAATTGTTTTAAAGAAGCTATAAACAATGGACATTTGAATTTTCGGCAAAGAGGGACCACAAACCCAAATGAGAGCTAACAGGAAGGATGCTGGAGAGGTTAATGCTGGAATGAATGCACTCGCTGGGAGAAAGAGAACTCCTTCCTCAGTGCAGTGACTGACAGGTAGAGAGAGAGGGAGAGGAAGCAGTTGAGGAATTAGCTGTCATGTCAGCTAACTAAATAATAGAACTTCTAGCGAGCACTGGAAATGTGGGGGAAACAGCGTGCCCTCTAATCCTCACAGACTGTTTATCAATCAGTCTATTTCCAGTACCAGTGCTTCTGACACCAGTGGGTGTCACCTTAGGGTTTTTCTGTTCCCACCAACCAAACCCCCAGCTCTTTGGACAGCAACATGCTCAGTGCGGATGCTGCTTCTGGTTAGTGTGGATGCACAGGTTGGGGTCATTTCCAGAAAATGCACTCACTCGGATGTTAGTCGACTCTCCAAGCCTCACATACTTCTCATTAACTAAATAGATGTGAGAAGGTCCCTGCAGCCCTTCCTGGGGACTCAGCAGTTTGCTAACAGGACTTCAGAAATCAACAGCAAAGCACTTTCACTTATAATTAATGATTAAGTAAGTGTAATAAATACAGTTTAGTTATTTTCCAATCACTGATTAAGTAATTCTGACAAGTGCTGATAGAGGAGAGACATTCTGCATTTTCTATTTTATTAATGAAAGATAACTGAGCAATTGGTGTAAGAGCTTTGAGAGGCTCCTGAGCCTCTAGATGCCTGGGCGCCTGTGTTTCAGCTTGCAAGTTGGTTCTCTGAGTTCTGTGAGCTTCTCTAGCCCCGCTTGAGAAGGGTCCACTGTTAACCTTGGATTGAGTTAGTGACAGTTTTTATTTGGTTATCTGCTTATATGTTTATTAGTTATTCATAAATGTATGCATCAAGAATCAGCTATCTGACAATATACCCCTTGCTGTAAATATATAATGGAAGTAAGCAGTATCCTTTTCATCCAAAATGGAATGCAAGATGGTGGGATACTGGGATGTAGACAACATGACAGGATGCTTCTGGTCTCCTTTCTTGCTCCATTCTCAGCACCTAAAACAATGAAAACAAAATAAGCAAACAAAACAAAACAAAACAAACAAACAAACACACAACAGCAAACTAAGGGTCATAATGTAATTTACAACATGTGAACTAACTACAACAAGGCATCCTAAAGCATTTAATTCTGCCCTGGAATGCTTCGTAGAATTAGAAGGGCTTCTTTCAGAAGTTGATGCCTGTGGAATTCCGTGAAAAGTCAGTCAGCCTTTACTAGGTGGTCAGAAAGCCTTTCCAAGTGGAGGAAAGAGCCTGGTCAAGGAAGAATGGGTCAAGGAAGGATGAGCTAAGAAATGGGAGGTGCTGAGGGTGTGCCCAGTGCAACACAGAAAGCCATCCTCAAGGTGGCATTGTTCCACCCCCTCCCCACCTCCATCCCCTGTAGCCATATTCATTTGCTTACTTAATTTATTTTCTCATTTTGGAGACAGGGTCTTGCTACCTATACCTGGCTGGCTTAAACTCACAGAGATCCACCTGCCTCTGCTCCCTCCAGCCAGCAGTAGCCCTTTTCTTATAGAATGGGAGGAATCACTTAGGTTTGAGAGTTTCTGGAATTGCCTCGCTAAAATGACAAGGCACCTATCCGGGGAAAGCAGCTGAGCGGGGTGGTCGGGAATAAGATGCAGAAAGAAGGAAAATTTCCAGGCATGGTCTGCTATATGAAAATAGAAAGGCAGGGTGAAAGTCGTGGTTGTGATAAAGGAAGGGAAGGAGAGGTGTGATGAGAGCATGGGAGGTTGTGACTTCACGCTACACTTCCATAGCCCATGGTCTTCTGCTGCCTGGTGGCTGGCTGCTGCCCTCATACAGTAAGCAAGGGAGCAAATGAATTTGGCCACCAACAAAAGTGGTTGTTGGATTCTAACAGTTCCTTCAGAAGTCCTAGGGAGTTGTGTTTGGTTCTATGACGCTTCTGTGCTTCTAGGAAGTGATCCCCTTTCATGCACTGACTGACTTTTGATAGTTCAAGATGTCACCAAGAGAAGTTTCAGAGACACTGGACAGCTTTGTAAAATGCCTCAGTCCCCTACTATGTCACAAAACAATAATGTGCATTTCCCCTTGCTGCTGTTTAAAAGCCAAATGAAAATATAAATCTCAACTTTGGCTTTTCTGTCTTATTTGGAAATCCCGTGATTTAGAGAAATTACTATAAAACCATCACTAAAGAAAAGACCTGGTAATGATCATTGATAGTTTTCTTTGAAAACTTTACAAGCGAGAGCAAATTTTCTTAAATTAAATCTCCCTTATTCATCATAGGTTTTTTTTTTTTTTTTTGTCTTGACATATTTTGTGTGATCAGTCCCAAACAATGCCTAAATAAATGAGTGAAATTTTTGGTTGTGAAAAAAATAGTATTAAGTGGAAACATTAACATGTCAATAATTGCAAAGACTTAGTTAAAATGAATATTGAAGCCATAAACAAAATATATTATAGCACAGGATAATATAAAAGTGAGATTTTTTTGTATAATTTGTAGTTTTTGCCATTAAGATTCTATGAGTAACATGGGATCTAGCCTTACTTTATCATTGAATGTCTCTGAAACTATTGCCCTTCTCTCATTTTAAAACATTATTTATGTATTCATTCATTCATTCATTCATTCATTCATTCATTTTACTTATTCACTCTACATCTAGCTCACTGCCCACTTCCTCTCATACCCTCCCACAATTATTTTCCCCCTCCCTGCTCTTCTTCCTTGAGAGGGTGGAACCCCTCACCCTGGCACATCAAGTCTCTTTGAGGCTTGGTGCATCCTCTGCCACTGAGGCCAGCTAAGGCATCCCAGCTAGAATAATATATCCCACGGACAGGCAACAGCTTTGCAGTAGCCCCTGTTCCAGTTCAGGACCCACATGAAGACCAAGCTGCACATCTGCTACATATATGTGGGAGGCCTAGGTCCAGCCTGGATATGTTCTTCAGTTTTTGGTTCAATCTCTGAGAGCCCCAAGGGTCCAGGTTAGATAACTCTGTTGGTCTTCCTGTGGAGTTCCTATTCCTTTCAGGACCCACAGTCCTTCCTTCCTTCCTTCCTTCCTTCCTTCCTTCCTTCCTTCCTTCCTTCCTTCCTTCCTTCCTTCCTTCCTTCCTTCCTTCCATAAGAACCTCCAAGCTCCATCCACTGTTTGGCTGTGGTGTCTGCATCTGTCTGATTCAGCTGATGGGCTCTCACCCTTCTCTTGATAGCTGAATTTCACAATCACATTGGCATTTGGGTGTGGGCTTTTTTTTAAAATTTCTATTTTTGGCAAATTCAGCATCTATCTGTCAAGGTGGATTTTGATTTTTGTCTAGCTCCTTGCCTCTGTGGTTTGTTGCCAGTGCACCACCTACTGATAAATCTACATTAAATTAGCTGTCTTTCCTCTGAGATTAATACTTCTGCCTGTATCTGGGCAAATTAGTCTTCCCCCAGAAATGAACCCATAGTTGCTTACCCAATACTAAGTGGTCAGCACTAAAAACATGTACATGCAAGCAACTAAATGGATTCAGTAAGTTGTATTTATATATTGATATGGATATATCTGGATGGGTAATAAATAAAGAGAGAGGTCATGAGTTTGTGAGGGAGTTGGTGTTGTTGGGGATGTTTTGGCTACCATATTGGATAGAATGGATGCTATTCTTTGTGGAAAGGATAAAGGCAAAAACAGCAAAGAAGTTTCAGGAAGCTTACTTCAACTGTTGCATTAAGAAACTATGACTCAAATTCTCTTGAATTATTATCATTTTACAAAGTCATTTCCATCGGGTAGAAGTTATCACCAGGTCTTTGTATTTCCAGTATAACCAGTTTCTTTGATGAAGTACCACTTGGAAAGCTTAACTTTTTGGTTTTGTTTGTTTGTTGGTTTGTTTTAATATAGTGTCTTGCTATGTAGCTCAAACTGGCTTCAAACTTTGAATTCTCCTGCCTCTGCCTCCAGAGTACTAGAACTACAAGTGTATAGTGTCATGAAAGCATGGGATTGTTTAACTTGAGGTTTCAGGGGACCAACTTCTTTCTCCAGACTGATTTCTGATTTAGTTGTCATTGCTTGTTTGGTTGGTATGGTTGATTGATTGTTTTTTGGTTGTCATCCTTGGGGGTTTTTTTTTGGAAGGAATCCTTGGCCACTTACAGAACTTCACTAGTTAGCAACAGATAACTTTGAAATATTGAAATATATTCCCCTGCCATTTCTCCTAGCTCCAAAATAATGGCAAGTTCAGGGAGTGAGCTTATAAATCGTTCCTACTGAGATTATGTCATTTCATTGTAAAAGCTTCATGCATACAAGTCATGGCCAACACCAGAGGGATTGCTCTGCTAATCAGAAATGAAAGTAATTCACTTTAGAACAATGTCAACATATTTTGAAGAAACCGAATGACCTAAATCAGAAGGTAGATAAATGTTTGTCAGGCTGGGACACAGATAATCAATGGTAGTCATTATGTAATATTTTGAAGTTATCATTCTCTGTGACCAATACAGTTGTTTATAAGAAGGAGAAACTTCTGAAAAACCCACTTTACAGTTGTAGAATAGAGTAGAAATCAGTTTTTAGGAATTCAGTGCTATTTATTTTCCAGTTTTTCATGTAGTCTTGTTTACAAGACTCTCATAGATTATTTAACATACAACACATATCACCCACAATGAAAAGTAGATTCAGGGACACAATAAATCAGTTATGTTTCCAACAACACAGATCAATTGGATGGCTTGATTGAATGTAGGTCTTCCCCTTGGTCTCTTGGGCCCCTCACCTGACCTTTCATGTTTTCTTAGCTCCCAGTGGTTTCTTTGAGTCACATCCCCAGTTTTAGATTTCATTATGTAAGTGTTTTCTTTTCCAGTTGTAACACATGCCAGTGCATTACTGCATACATGTAAAAACCCAAACTTATAATCTGGTAATTCTTTCTCAAAAATTTTTATGAAGCTGTTATTTTTAAGTATTGTTTTAATTAGTTCTCCCCAACTTAGGAAATATGACATTTGAGTTTTATAAAGTTTTACACTGGGCTAAAATGATTTTATTTTTTAATAAAAACAAACTTTTTAATATGGTTCAGTAGCTGTTAGACTTGCTAACGTTGTGCTGCTCAGGTTTAGAAGGTAGAATAAGTGGTGAGCTCTATTTATCTGTATGACATTAGTTTTAAAGTCTTGTTTGAAACAGTCTCCCACTTTTTCAGGCAACATGAACAGGAACAGTGAGCATGTCTGTTGTTCCTTCCTCCCCATAAGGGAGATGCTCACTGCTGAAGAACAAAGCAGGGTGCCTGCTTTCATCTGCACAGATTCAGTGGCAAGTTACAGCTGCAGGGCCTCTTGCTGCCACATGGAAACCAGAGGGCCAAACAAAGCCTCCTGCCTTCCTCCATGATGTTTCTGTAGGAGCATGAGGTATATCAGTATGTTTCCTATAATATTAAGAAAGGGCGGAGATCTGTCATTAATCAGTTCATGTCTCCAGAGACAATAGTGCAATGGGAAGAAAAATGCTTTCCAAGGTGATGGATGAAGTTGTCTCTAAGGTCCAGGATCCCTTCACTGAGCGTGAGGCTTGCATGAGCACAAACACATGCTCATGGCATCGTTGTTACTTCTCTAACACGTGCCAGGTGACATAGGTATTAGCACGTCTCTTCCCTGTCAGTAAAGAAAACAAAGAATTTACAATAATACATATCAAGTGTCTAGAGACAATCCTAAATTTCATAAGAAATAATAAGCATTCCTTTAACTAGCTGCATAATCTAAATAGACTATTAGGGTGATGGTTATCATTTCACAGTATACATGCTCAGGGTATTTAAAATTCTGTACTACTTATTTTCTGTTAAACTTTGGCAAATAACGGACACTTAACATTTAAGGCAACAGTTACCTAGCATCTCCTAAGTGCCAGGAGTTGTTCTGTTTTATGTCTAAAAATATAGCTGTCCCATCATAACTCTCTGCAGTAGGTAATGTTATTATTTATATTCAAGTCTAGACAACACAGAATCAGCAAGCCCCAAGTTTATTCCCCACCCTGCATTTCCAACACTTTGGCTAATTTATTAAATTATTTTGAGCTTTATTTTCTCATCAGTAAAGTAAGTCTAGCATTCAGTACTTTCCACATAATACACACAAAATTCAGCCTGCCTTTCTACTTCAGCAAATTGACTAAAGAGAAGCGCAGCCTAAAAACAACGCACTTATATTTGTGAGATGCTTAACAGTGCACGTGTTAGAAATATAGTACACTCTCAAGAACTGAATGTGGAGGGAAAATACATGAAAACATACAGAAATTGGCCAAACTTGCTCTGTGTGTGCCCTTGGTGGTAAATATTGTGAATAGCTGCTTAGGTTAAAAGTATTAGCATTATCTGACTAATTTGTCATTGGTGATTAAGTCTTCTTGAAGAGAAAGTCTTTTGGTGGGTGTGGTCTTTGAAATTTTCCAGCCAGTGGCTCGAGAACAATAAACCATTTGCAGTTAGGACGGATGCTTCCTAGATGATCCTGGCAAATGCCCAGGGGGGTGAGCTTTGTTAAGTTGCTGAGGTAGGTGTGATGATTGTTGTTTTCTTGGGCCTATATTTTGTTTCAATAGTTCATAAAGGCTCCCAAGACTTAAAACTGTTTGAATGTATCAAATGTGTATGTATTTAATTATTTTGTATCCTTGGTGAGAGATTCATTTTTAAAATGTATATTTTGGGTTTTTTACAAACTTAGAAGTAAAACATCAGTGTTTCTGAATCTCCCCATCATGGTGCCATTGCTTTGGCTAATAGTGTGCTGCCATGGGTGATGACGGTGCTGATGAGTGTCGTGGTGGCGGGAAATTTGTGGGGGCTGTGAAATTATGACGCAAACCTCAAATAAAAACCAATCACATATCCTTGGGATCTAAACCTGGACCTTGGCTTCTACATCCAACTTTAATGCATTTTCCCTACTAAACTTTATAAATAAGGAGATGTAGATTAGATTCGTGTGTGGTAAATATGGTCATCACACTGAAGAGTTAAATTATGATTCTTCTAGGTCATATCCTTGCCCCATCTCCACCACTTTCCTAAAATGTGAATTCTTCCCCTATGGGTTAAAAAATTAACAAATTAAATCCATTAGAGCAAGAGGTATTCTATCCTTATTAACCTAATTAAAGGCTGACTCATTTTGACCATCATTATTCAAGTGTTACTTGGTGGGTAGCCAGTTTTGCTTCCCTTTGTTTTCTCATGCCCTTTCTGATTTTCTTATCATGTACAGTAATAGTCTTCCCGGGGCAATGGTAAATTTCTCACCTCTCGCAGGATGAAGTCATCCCATCTGCATGTTGCACGCAGATTTAGTTCATGACCCCAGGCAGCACCCTACATCCAGGCTTTCTTTGCTCAATAACCTCTTCACTTTCTGCATCCTGGTTTGAGTAACTGACATTTATTTTTACTTTGATATCTAAACCACAGAGTCTACCAGTGGGATTCTTGCTGGGACACAGGCCAGGCCCATTCTGGCAGACTTCATCGCAAGGCACCAAGTTAGACAAAAATCTTGAGGGGAGCCTGAAGCTTTGCAGCAGTCCTATGCTAACATGAGGTAGCCATGAGAAATATTTAATTTAGAAAAGTGGGGCTGAATACATGTGAATATTCAATAAATTACAAAAAAGGAAAGAAAAAAGGAAGAAAGGGAGGAAGGAAGGAAGAAAGGAAAGAAGGAAGGGAATTGCTCCTCTTTCTCTTGCCCTGAAGATTGTCAGTGACACCCCTATACCATGTGCAGTCCCTCAGCCTTCCAGAACTGATGGAGCCCAGATGGAATCCCAGTGTGAACTTACTGGCTATGGCCAGTCTGCCTTTGACCTCATGCATCTCTTTAGCCTTGTGTTCACCGAGAAGAATCTGGAATAATGAGGCTATCAACCAAGTCCACAGGCTGGGAAAAGCCTTCAAACATTCACTTCAAAGACTAGATCCTAATTCCAAAACTGCAATGTAAATAAGGAAAGAGAGAGAGAGAGAGAGAGAGAGAGAGAGAGAGAGAGAGAGAGAGAGAGAGAGAGAAGGGTGACTGTAAGCTGCTAGCAATTAAGCAGTAATTAGGTTCTCTGTTTGTGGAGCTGCTTCCCTGCTACCTCCATTGAGTGAGTAGGGCTTCCTGAAAGTGATTTCTCTTAGTGAAAGTAAGTCACAATTTGCTCACTAACCTGCAGCAGTGACAACATCATAAGCACACCCAGGTATAAGCTGTGAAGCGAACTGCTCAATTTCATCATTCCAAAAAGAGCCAGTGAAATAGCGTGTGGAGATAGAAAGCCACTCAGGTCATAAATGGAGCCCTAGCACAGTTCCGGGTTTGTGTTGGCTTCTGCAATAGCAGAAGCCAACGCTAACAGAATCAACATGTTTCTCTGTGGACTTATGGAATCCTCCTGTTTCAAGCCCTGTGAATGAACGTTTGTTTCCTTTTGCTGTATCTAAACCGGAGGATTTTTCCCTCAGAAGAATTGTTTACTATTTCTTTGGGGCTGAATTTTTACTGCGTAACAAACAGAGAGCTTAACATAGAGAGCAAGCAGGTGGTAGCAGAGGAGCTGTATCAACATCCCAGATATATTTGGACAGCAAATTACGGGTTTCAAGTTCCATTTTCAAAAGTTCATACAAGTGGAAAGCATTAGATAATTTGAGTCATTGTCATTTCTTGTTATATTGAAGTCTTGTGGTTCTCTATGCATGAGTCACACGACCTCTTAAGAGGTGCTGGCCGTTATTATGACGGAAGAATGGTTTGTATTCCATCAACTGTGTTAATGTGTACCTTTTAGAACCAACCCATTACAATATTAAATGCCAATGAATTTAATAGGATATGCATAGTCTGAAAGACATGGTCTGATTTCAAAAGAAATATAATTAATAGGTTGAAAAAGGGAAATGGGTTCGAACAAAGCAGACAGCATGACCAGAACAAGTTGTGTCTCCGAGCCTGCTTTCCCTGTTTGAAAAGACCTGAAGGCTCCACTTTAGGTCATCTGTTGCAAACAAGGTTGATGAGAAGTTTTAGAATAGCAGACAAAACCTAGAGCCTAGAGGTGGGGAAAGGTAGCAACACAGCCCTTGGTGACCTGTGGAGAGAGAAAACATGACATCAGCGTCAAGTTCATTTTCTTTCCAAGGGAAGTTGGCTTCTCTGGCCTTCATTTCCTTTGGTCTCATTCTTTTGCTGGTAATGGCAGACCAGTGATTGGTCTGTGGTAGGGGTCCCCTCCAAATAATAAAGTGTAGACTGTGGGAGCTTAAGTGACTTCTGATCAACACTCGCATCTCCTCATGCCAGTATAAATGGGCATCACACCATGAAACTTTCATTTCATTTTCAGAAAAACCCAAAGTCACTGTGATGCCCAAGAATCAGTCTTTCACAGGAGGGTCTGAGGTCTCCATCATGTGTTCTGCAACAGGGTATCCTAAACCGAAGATTGTCTGGACCATGAATGAGATGTTTATCATGGGTTCACACAGGTACTGGGTTTGTATCATCTTCTTTGTTTCTATTGAATGAGAAAAGTTAATGAGATTTGGGGAGCAAGTTCAGCAGAC